>JAWZYV010004716.1:0-20583 GCA_038373885.1 Cheiracanthium punctorium | reverse complement strand
GCTTCCGTGACAGCTTTGGGTTCTCGGAATGTATTTGAATGGGAAAAACCTGATTTTCAGCATTCAAAAAAGTATTAAATTAAATTTTTTGGATGATTGTAAATGGATTGTACTGGTTAAGAAAACCGTCGACTTCTTATCGACATCCATCCGCATCGGATTTTCCATCGGCATTTTTATGTTTTGAAGTGATTAAAGATAACGGAAACATATTTTTCTAATATACTTTTTCTGGGATGAATGCAATTGGACGAGAATACGAAAATCTGCGCAGAAATTATGCGTAGTAGGCTATCACTCAGATGACGTCACTGAAATGTCATGTCCATTTGTTCTATAGAACATATTCCCACGATTAACTAAAAATCTTCAAAACAGCACCCTCCGGCGTCGATACATTTCTGGAAATGGTGTTTCTAATCCAGGAGATGAATTCTCAGCCGGTTGTTAAAAATAGTCGATTGTTAACTCTGTCCCACCTTGAGGTTAATTAGGTGGAGTCTTAAGGAGGAATGTCAAGGGGTTCTTGTGATTGGCTAAACGACTACGCGATGACTTTTGACGTTGTTAGCGAAGTCGATAACCGAGGAACTTGTTCTGCCCAGTCAACAGGTAAACGTGGACGATTTCGGGAACAACTGGGGGAGAATTGATCTCCTGGAAGTTATCCTGAGAGGCCATCCCGGGATGTACTTTTAAGTTGATGTAAGAGGAGCCTGGATGTTTTCAGTCCTGTCCCAATATTTATTTTTCATTACTCTTTTTAACAAAGGAGTCTCTTACAAAAATAGAAGTATGAGGGAGCCAGACCAAGACAGTAGTTTGGCTCGGGATGCAAATGGTAAGGGATTCTGTGCAGGAAATCTTTGAAAACGAAGCCTCTTGTTGCTTGGTGGACTGTCGTAATGAAGTATACACGTGTCCTTGATGTCACTTCGACAGCGGGCGACTCTCCTTTCTGGTTCTTCGAGCACTTCCAAGTAAAACGCTGAGTTAAAAAAAAAAAAAAACGTCCGTGCAACATTAATTTCAAAATGGGGTCTTAAAACGCATGTTCTGACCCTCCGGCTGCTAGGAGGCGACTCAGAATGGAGGAGTTACGAAGCTAACATCCCCCTCCACCTAAATCAGCTGGTTGGAGGGTACTACAGTATACAGTAGTGTCTGGGAAACATTGGTTGTAATAGAACTCACCCTGCAGTCCACTACGAAATTAAAAACTGTGAAAGAGAATAACACACATGATTATAAGTTCACATGAATCAGCTACAGGATATCGACTCTTTTCATGGATGGAAGTGTTCGGTTCGATTTGACAACCGATTTAGGACATTAATTCGTACATATTCTCCACGGTATTTTCTTCTGCACTGCACACCGGGTTTACGAACTCCACAACTGTACCAGGTGGCAGCTCATTCATTTCTATTGGCGAGCCTTGTCGACTCGCTTCAGTCACCGAAAAGGTTGGGTTGCAGTTCTGGAGAGGCAGCTGCTTTACTGCTTGGCATTGAAGAATTGGCTGAGATTGTTCTTCGAGCTTGACGGATTGACGCGAGAGAGGAAACTGCTGTTTTCCCGTGCTGAGTTCTTGGCTCAACCTCGCTGTCACAACTTGCTGAGCCTGAGATTCACAAGGGTTCTGCGGTACATTGTGGTCAAGTATCAAGCCAGGCCTTATCTTCTTGGCTCGCCAGAACATGAGTATGCATCCTATGAAGAAGAGCAGGGCAGAAAAGATACCAAGTAAGCAAAGAAACAGCAAGACCTGGTCTAGCCTCATGTAGTAGTACATTTCTAAGCTGCGTCAGACCTAAAAGGACAGCAGAATCAAAAGACATGTTTAAAATACTTATTCACATTATTATTCAGCTCATGCTTCGTAAATAGCTACGCAACGACTTCCAATCCCGCCCCCCCCCCTTAATGGCGGGAGATTTGCCATTCATAGGTGTTGGCAACTACTAAGGTCGGAAAATTACAGATTACTTTATTAGGGATGCGCCTAATTGGTAGACCGGCGTTATCTCCTGTTAATGGACTAACGAAAGGATACTCAAGCCCATTCTGAGAACGGAACCCGGACAACGCCTCCGAGACATAGAAAGCCTTACAACTACTACGTCGCCAAGCTTTGACGTCATCACGTGGCCTACGAAAGTGACGTCATGACAGTTTTAATTTCACGAACTAATTTAAAGTTTCTGCTGATTGCGACAAATAATAGAAAATATCTTAAATTAAACATTAAAATAAAAAAAACTTTCTCATACAAAATTATTCATTATGATCTATTTCCTTATACTATCTAATTAGGCATCGTTAAAAACTGCCATTTCTAGCGAAATTATATTTTTTATTAAAAATTATTAAGATATTTCTACTCATGGGTAAATTTACCAGAAATTTTTAATAGTCTTATTTTATGAAAATTAAACTCTTAAAGGCAAGCGTAATGATGACATCAAGGTTTGGTGGCATCGGACTTGTTAGGCTTTCTATATCTAGGAGGCATTAACCCGGATCAGTGGAGTGGTAGGATGGTTTCTTACAGTGGCGGCTCGTCATTAAGGGCCAGAGGGGCCCGGCCCCACCAACTAAGCACCGTCTAAATTCTAAATCAAAGTATCTTCCTAGTATGTAAGGCAGTTCTTTCAATAATTTACCTTCATTAAAAAAATACACGCGTTTTACTCTATTTTAATACTATCCATTAAAAAACGCACTTAAAAAAGCGATAGTTATACGATTTCCCCCCTATCTATACCATGCATGGGCTATGGGCTGGCTTGCCCTGAATTGGGCGTCTCTTCTCCGTTCACCGGATTGACATACTTGGCATTGAGCACAAAAGCCATACTGACGCGGAATTAACTTGGCTTCCAAACGGCTTATTTGGCGCTGCCTTCTGGGCCCAGATCTTCGGGCCATCGCACGGTGATCTACACGATCGTACGGGGAAATTTCGGCAATCGGTAGCTATTGGCGAAATTTTCCACTTAGGACGAAATCATTTTTTATTTGCGTGATTGTATTTTTGCAGTGCAGTCAGATGTTTTTCTGTTTTGTTTTCTTGATTTATGAAAAGCGATGTATAAATGTATTTTTTGTATATGTTGATATTTATTTTAAAATAAATAAATCATCTAAAAATTATGAACAGGCAACTATAAAGAACATAAATATTAAATATTTAAATGTGGCTTTTTGTTTAGTAATAAAGTAAACTTTTCAATTTAACATTACTAGGTAAAAAATAGCAAAAGTTGTATAGTAAATTCGATAATTATTTGTCATTTGAGAAATTTTAAATACGCTGTGTGCACGTGGGGATTTGTTGTTCTATATGTATATACATTTTCGCGATTTTAATTGGCACTATTTTTTTTCGGGCCCCACTACTGAAACGGGTCACAAGCCGCCACTGGTTTCTTATCTACTACAAAACCGAGTAGTAAGACTCGAAGTAACCGTCTCTTTCTGGTAACTGAAGCATGCATATTGATAGAACTTCCTCAATTCTAACTCTTGCTGTTGTTATGTTGCTAATGCCCTCTGGCAAACCTCGGAGCGGTGCCAGATCCGTCATGTGGGACCACGATGGGCGACTTCCATTGAAATGAGCCCCCGTGGGATTATGGATTAGCCCGGGGTCTCCTAATGTTGAATCAAATCCAGATGAGAGCCCTAGCACATGAAATCGATAGCCTTAGAGATATCGCTTGAACATGGAAGACATTAGCACCACGACAGATTTTACTTGCAACAGCTCCCATTAGCGTTTACGGCCCCACAGCAGTCCAGCCAAGAGAGGACTTCACCCTCCCAAGCACTGGCCAACGGGCCAAGCACTACTTCACTTTCCGTATTCTAACGGGAAAGGATTAACTCTTGTAAATCGTATTTAGAACATTTTAAATTAATTACTCTTATGTTTCGAAACATATTTTTAAATACTCTTGAGTTTATCTGAACTTACAAGCGTTATTATTATTTTATTATTATTATTTTTTTTTTTTCATTTTAACTTTTGAACCTAGATTTAATCTAGCTGTTATACAATTGCACAGATGGAACAATCAATCCAAAAACCGATGTTGAGTCTAACTCTGGGCGCAGTAGGGTATCATCACGTTCGTGTCGACGATTTACGACTATTATAACTTAAACCTACCTAAATGGTGTGTTCAAACTCATAACAATCCCTACTCTTACAAACGCTACTGCCTGAATTTACTATGAAAACAAAGTAATATACTTTATATTCTCTCCTCTTACAATGTTTTACACAGAGACATACGAATAAAATTTGGAACACTGGACAGACTTGTTTAACAGAGCCTTTAATTCTGCTTAAGGAACAAGTAGGGGAGAGGGGGGGGGCACATGTGAATAGGGGGTATTATGAACATAGTGCATTATACTAAGATAATATTAAGTAAAAAATCTTGAAAAATTCTCAATAGTTGGTAGTATCAGTCCTATTTCTCTTCTAAATTTATAAAGCAATAAGTCATTTCATTTATCCGTCATGACAAGTTCTTTGCTTTAGCAGATATCATATGTAATTTTATAACTCACTTCTTCAAGTGAAACCATAGTTCAATTTAACTTAGAAGATAAAGTTAATTATTGCAGAATATTATATAAACATTCAAGTAACTTTATGTCACTTTTAGCACTCGAGTGCTATTTCTTTCAAGCACGCGATTTTTGTCTACGCGGCGCGCCGTGGTCACTTTTCCGTTTGATCCATATTTTCTGCAGAGTGATTGGATATTGCTAACGGAAACATGGACTATCCCTTCAGATGATTTTCAAATACCAGGATTCACTTTGGTCGAACGGATAGACAAAACAGAAAACCATCTGGAGTTACGATTTTTATAAAGGAAAACTTAATGAAACGCTTTACCCGTGCCTACACGAGCAAGATCTATGGTGATCAAATGGTCATTGCGCATATTCAAAACAAAGATAGATTTGCAGTTACATACGCTAGTCCTCTAATTTCTTATGAAGATAACTTAGACGCTCTATTCGAAACGTTGCTGAAGGAGGATGATTGTAAGACTGTTTTAGTAGCAGATTTTAACATAGAATTATAAATTCCGATCAAGGATCCGATTTCATAATTGAAATGGATACTTTAGATTTTCCAATACGCACTAATCCAAAACATTTCACCACTAGGGGTGAAACAACAATTGATGCAATTTTCTTCAACAAAATTATGCGAACAGGAGTCTATATGAGCACTTGCAGTTATCATTTCCCTCTATATGGCAGAATTGATTGAATAGATTAAAAAAAAAAAAAAAAAAAAAAAAAACTTGCGTAAAACTTCTTCCAGCCGAGTTCGTAAATAAAATCTGGGGGATTTTCAGGTTTTTACTTCCTTGTACGGAGTATAAGGAAGTAATATGATCCCGAAAAATTTCGGTGGCCAAATTTCGACGACAAAACCGATTTTGACTACCTCCAAATTTACTTTAAAGGATTTTTTTATTTTATTTTATTTTTATTTTTTTTACTGAATTAAGAATTTTTTATTTTCACAAGTTAGGCCTAAGGCAGATGATGGGACACTTTTGAACAATATATCCGGGGCTGTGAACAGTTCACATGGGCCCCTCCATATGCAGTATTCCGCCTATTTCTCCAGAAAGTGTTATAAAGAACTATTTTTAACGCGAGCCCTTCCCAAAGTTTAAGCCTGGTACACCCTACAGGCAGACCCGGACTGGCCAAGGTGTCCGAATGTCTACAGACGGACCCCCAAACAGAGAAAAGAAAGAAAAAAAACGTGCGATAGTGATAGCACTTGAATGAAGTTTGACACATAAAAAAAATTTTGCAGCTGCAATTGCGCCCCAGAAGGCTTCAAAACACTTCATTTTAAATGTAGTTCTCAAAATGTTTTGAGTGAGGGTTCCCGAATGAACAAGGGATAAATTAATATGAATGACGCATATTAATTAATAGATCAATATTTTATTAATGCATTAATTATCAATCATAATTAATTAATAATAACACCATACCTCCCATTCCGGGCCTGCCTACAGGTTGGATTACAGCAAGTTATTTTCTGGAAATTATGAAAGATTTTCAACAATTTAATCATTGCAAGAAAGAAAAGATTGTTTTGTTACTTCTTAATAATCATAAGTGCTATGCAAGCCTGGAAGTAATCTTATTTTGTCGTGAAAAAGGAATAGCATTATTTTCCTTTCCTTCCCCTTGTTCACATAAGTTACGGCCACCAAGTGCAAATGTTTATGATCCCTTCAAAGAGATCTAAAAAATGCAACATGAAATTTTTATGAAAAACCTAATTTTTACGCATCGAAATGAAGAGGGGGAATTCCTAGGATTGGATTATTTATTTATTGTTTTAGAAATCAATAATTTTGTTTTACTAGAATTTTCTAGAAAAAAAGAGACTAGAGTACATTATGTTTGTCGATTTATATTTTCCCCCTTCTAAATATGATGATTGTTTCGTTTTTTAAAATCTTGTTCATATGTGCCCCATCCCATACATGTTCACACGTGCCCCCACAGGGGCACATGTGAACGAATGATGCCATTAAAAAAAATAAAGTAAAGAAATATTTTACAAAAAGTTCTCAAAAAATTCAATTAAGGGGTTACATGGGTTTCGTGGGTTCAAAAAATCGATTTTTTTTTGGGGGGGGGGCTTATTAATTTCTACAACATCTCAAGAATATTATCCTAAATTTTCAAGTCGATCCGAATAATAGTTTCGGAGATACAGCCTTTGGAAGGTGTGCGGTCCAAGTCAGGTATTGAATTACCAGATAAAGTTACCATTATCAGATAAAGTTTTGATTGCTATGAAACCAATATATGAAGATCTCAGTAAGGATGAGCTTCTGGAACGGTGTGTCGGTGGTTTCACACAAAATAACGAGAGTTTCAACAAGTTGATCTGGAAAATTACTACAAAAATACTTCCTGCTGGTTCGAAGATTGTAAATATTGCGGCATTGGTCGCTGCTTGTATCTTCAATGAAGGAACATCAGCTTTATTATTGATTATGCACGGTATGGATTTAAAATTAGGCCGAAACTCCCACGAATATGCCCGAATTTCGGATGAAAACCGTGTGTGCGCAGCCGAAAAAAAAATCTGCGAGCGAGACTCACGAGGCGAGAATCCGTCATCGACAGAAGCAAAAGGATGCCCTGGACATTGCAACTGCTGCAGGATCTTTACTTTATGGCCCAGGAATCAACGATTCACTGTAAGTTACAAAAAACATTTTTTTTCCACTTTTATTGTTACTCAAAACTTTAAACGCGTTTTTCTCGGAACTGTGTTTTCAAAGTCGGTTGTCAAACGTTCTCGAAAACTACTCAACCGATCTTGATGAAATTTTACACAGGTGTTCGAGATACAATTTACTCGTGCTTGGACGAAGGATTTTTTTTTTTCAATTACAACTATTTAAAAAAAATGTCGAGCAAATTTGACCGCAATTTTCATTTTTTGGAAAAAGGTCTGCCAAAATTCCAATTTTTCCCTTCGTTCAAAAAACTAAAACAAGTATTTTTTTTTTTTTTCATTTTAGATGATCCTGTCAGGAGTTATGCTGACAACGCGGACGCACCTTTTTTTCGAGGGGCCACCGGAAATGACGTCACAATGGCGGAGTTTTAATTTTTTTTTTTTTTTTTTTTAAAGCTCAGAAATAATTTTTTAAATGTGTATCTTTAAGACAGAAAAAAGTTTGAATTAAATAAATAATTTTTTATATAGAAAAAATATTATTGAAAATAGGCCTTTTTTCCCCTACGAAACCCATGTAACCCCTTAAGACAAAGAAAAGGCTATCTAAACATATGAACATTTTTGTTGTGGGAAATTGCTGATACTTGTTGAAAAAATAAAGAAATAAAAGGGTGTTCACATGTGCCCCCCCCCCTCTCCCCAAAATAAATGTTTTTGGAAAAATAGATAAATTTCTTTATTTATTCATTTTGTTTACATTAGCTAAGGATTACGAGTAAAATACACTCTATAACAAATAAATCGACGCACCAAGAGGTGTCCGATTGAGACGAAAATTGGTGGATAGGTAGACAATGTACAGAATAGTAAATGATTAAAATTTCAGAACAATTGAATAATTTATTTCAGAGTTACAGTAACAAGTCAATAAGGTGTTGACTCGCCGCTAGCCTGGATACAAGCTGCCACACGTCGTGGCATAGACCGATAAAGCTTCCGGATGGTCTCCTGCGGTATTTCCTGCCAAATTCGCTCCAATTGTCGAACGAGGTCATCAACAGTCCGTGCCAGATGCAATCGCCTTCCCATCATATCCCAGACATGCTCGATGGGAGAGAGATCTGGCGATCCTGCAGGCCAAGGAAGAGTTTGACAAGCTTGCAGACAGTTTATAGCAACACGAGCCATATGTGGTCTGGCATTGTCCTGCTGAAAAACCAGCCCAGGGCACTGCAGAAGGAACGGTAGCAAAACAGGTCTTAGGATGTCGTCCACGTACCGCTGTGCAGTAAGTGTACCTCTAATGAGGACCAAAGGGGTCCGGCTGTGAAAGGAAATGGCTCCCCAGACCATAATGCCTTGTTGAGGGCCGGTGTGGCGTGCAATAGTGAAAGCAGGATCCCCCTTCTGCCCTGTGCGTCTCCAAACACGTCTTCGATGATCGGCAGGACACAGTTGGAAGCGGGATTCGTCGCTAAAGACTATACGTCCCCAGTCGGCATTATTCCAACCTGATCGAGCCCTGCACCACTGTAATCTGCCTCGGCAGTGTGCAGGCGTGAGTGGCAGGTGGCGTAACGGTCGGCGCGAGCGTAGATTTCGTTCTCTCAACCGTCTGTGAATGGTCATGATTGACACTGGTGTTTGGGTTGAACGTATGATGGTTGATAGAGATGAAGAAGGCGCTGTGACAGCTGATCGGACCATCACTCTGTCCTCACGATCTGTTGTAGCCCTAGGTCGACCGCTACCATCCTGACGCTGCACTCTGCCATTTTCCACCCATCCTTGCCAGCATCTTCGAATCGTCGCATCGCTTCGACTCAAACGACGAGCGATTCTCCGATTAGTCCAACCGGCCTCTTTCAATCCAATGATACGACCTCTGTCAAACTCTGACAGTTGCTCGTAATGAGCACGAATCCTGCAGCGAGGCATTTTTTTAAGTTGTTGAAACGTCATCTGAATCGCAATCAAACCGAAAGTTTTAACAACCGTTGAAGAACTGCTCCTTATATACGTCTGCTGGATGCGCAGTTCCGATGCGCTAGAGATCAAACTATTCATTCATTGGACACCAAATTTGAATCATTTGCATATCTGTTCAAAACATTCATGCATACGAAATTTCAAAGCAATCGGATGATTGTTTTTTGGTGCTTCGATTTTTTTGTTATAGAGTGTATTTCAAAATAAATCGATAGTGTTACAGCACAAAGTCTATTATTTGAAATGGATACAAGCAATCTAATGTTCCAATTGTTTGTTTTAGTGGCAGTTTCAATTGAAAAGTACTTAACCCATTACACAAGCGATTTATTTTTAGACGGTCGCAAAATAGTTAAACATTAATTTATTTTCCTATTTTAATTTCTCAAAAAATATAAATCTGCTTTCCACAAATTACTCAGCGAAAGCAAATTGAAATGAGAATTTTTCACTGTCTTAATCATATTTCTACATAAAGAATGACATTCTTCACAGCACACAAATACCGGAAATTTATTTATCACTTTTGGATTTATCTTTGTGCCCATTTGTGCCTGGATATTTTTGCGACTTTCTTCGATTTTTACTGGTAACAGAAATAATAGATAAATTTCTGATGTCAACTTCTTGAACAAGGGATGATTTCTTTTAAAATCATTATGCATAAAAATCGAAATATCAACATCCTAAGTGGTCATGTTAAAATATTTTGTACAGTTGAGGCTCCATACTCATGAATAAAGGCTAAGAAAAATAAATAACGTTTTCGACTAATAGCGAAAATGCCGTCCCAAAAAAGGGACACTAGGCATAAATGGGATAAACTGGAGAATATGATGAAAAAAAGTCGGTAGCTAATGGGTTAAATAGAGCCCAAATTATCTTATATTTGTACAAATGTTTACATTACCCGTCGTCTGGTATGACTGAAGAGGCCCTCAGAACGTGCTTTTTTTAACCATGCATAGTTTTGATTTCCCCAGCCGAAGACTGATGAAAAAAAAATGTATATAGCATTTGCAAATGTTTTACAGGAGCATCCAAAACATTGCAGAACATTACTGTTTATGAGCAGTCATTATTTATAGCGTATTTAAGATACAAAATCTTCGTAATTCAAAGAAAACAAGATTAATAAATCCTTCGTGAACAGATGGCAAATCACCTCTCAATGGTTCCGATATGGTCACCTTTCACAGCAATTTCATGACAAGACACTCGTTGCTATGTCTCTGAATGGACATTGCATATTAGGGTGGAGCGAGAAAATCTTTACTTCAAAATTCTCACTGCATGAGTCACTTAAGCGTGAGGAACTGATAAGAACAAATTGTTTCCAAATTTCAGCTCAAAATATTGTCATCTACAGGTTTCACCACTCAAACGAATATATTTTAACTTATATTTATTAAAATATGAATGTTTATTAATTAGTTAGGTTTTCATTATTAAATTGCTTTATTAATACGTCATTATCACTGTCAGTGCTGGAAATCGCAGATTTAGAAGCAAACGTCGGCTTAGGATCTGATTCAGAAATGGAATATACCTCAGAATATGATGACGATTTCGTTAGTCAGGAAGCCAAATGTCGGAAAACGACTGACGATGAGATTCCCTAAATCTCCAAGACAGACGCAATGCCCGAACTAGCCGTTGTTCTTGATAGAGCAGGTGTATCGGAGTATTAATTTTTCAATTAATTAATTAAACGTAATCATCTCAGTAGAAATTCATAAAAGACTAAAAAAGACACTAAGAATATATTTGCTTGAGGTGTGGAACCTGAAGATGGCAATATCTTGATCTGAAATTGAGACAATTTGTTCTTAACAGTTTCGCACCATTTAATGACTCGGTGAATTTCGAGAAAAAGTGTTTTTCGCTCCACCCTATTGCATATGCCTCACAGATGAATTATTAACCCATTCGTGCCTGTATATTTTTGCGACTTTCTTCGATTTTTGCTAACACCAGCAGTAATTGATAAATTTCTGATGTCAACATTTTGAACAAGGGATGATTTCATTTAAAATCATTATGTATAAAAATTGAAATGTCAACATCCTACTTGGCCATATTAAAATATTTTGTGGAATTGAGGTTCAATACTCGCGAATAAAGGCTAGGAAAAATAAATAACGTTTTCGACTGATAGCGAAAATGCCGTCCCAAATAAGGGACGCTAGGCATAAATGGGTTAATGCTGTTCTAACGCGCGTTTGATGATTTTCAGAATGCCTTTCAAGTAGCCCTAAAAGAAAAAGTCACATCGATTGAGATCTATGGAATACGGAGGCCAATCCAGACCAATGTTTTTCGCTCGGGAATAATTCAGAGCAATGACCCTGTTACTGAGGTATTCCTCAATTTTCCTTTACACGTGTCAACAGTGAAACAAGCAGAAAAATGAACTTTCCGTACTTCTGAGTACTACTTAAGCTTCACGTGCTTGTAGTGCCTTACCTGTATTCGAACTATTTTCGCAAATAGAAGTGTAACAAATTACAGACCTGTCGGCCCAACATACCACACGCTTAAATCTATTGATTAAAACTAACACTCATTTATTGATTAAATTTCTTATCGGCCGATTTAAATCCTTTTACGCCAAAAAATACTTATTCAAGACAATAATTTGTGAATGCCTCAAATCGACCCAGCACTCCCCATACGCTATATTCTATTTAACTCATTTTCCGCAAAAATCTTGTCTATTGGAGAATTCTGACTTCTCCCCCACGACCCATATCCTATTACTATCACGTGACCGACGCTCTTAACGGATAACGGTTCATAGTAAAAAAACGCGGGCATAGTTGTGTGTGTATTCGCTGCCGCTGGTGATAGTTTTATGTTATATCCGAATACCAAATGCATCTTTTTCATATTCAGAGTTGTGAAATAAATTCAGCCTAGATATGGAGGAGATGCTTTAGGTAAAGATTTCGCTTTAATGACATAGTTTCTTACGATTGGATTATAAAAAGCTGTTGCAAAACAAATGAAGTTATGATATCTCCATCCAAAGTGAGTAAGTAGTATTTTACCTATTTCAAGTCAATAAATTGGGTTGCTGCTTTAATTAAATCTCAGAGCTGGTTTAACCATGATTGCATTTCTGTATTCTGACTGTACTGTGAATTCGTTTTATAACAAGAGACTATAGTGAAATTATATTCTATTCATTAAAAAAACTTTTTTATAGTGTATTAAGATATATGTAATGTATTTGCCTTGATTTAAAATTTATTTTCTCGGGCTTATAATCATAGATTACAGCTCTGATAATAAAAAATGAAGTAAACGAATCATTCAATATATTAATCAAAAACAACAAATTTTAATAAAACACCCTTTTTCTAGCTTAAAATAATAATCTTAATTGAGTACAGATATGTTAATTAAAAAAGGGCTGATTTTGCAAAAACGCTCATTCTATAGCTTAAATAATAATCATAATTGAGTACAGTTATATTAATCAAAAACGGACAGACACTCCTCATTTTTGATTATTATTTAGCCTAAATGGAGCTGTTGTATAATGCTCAAAAAATTGAGAATTTTTCGCTCCATTGATTTTTGTCTATGAATTGAGCAGATTTTACTCAATCGGGATAATGGCTGTTTGAAGTCAAAAATTGAGTAAAATATACTCCGTTTGATTATTATTTTACTCAATAGATTTAAGCGTGCACTTGCTTCACTTTTCTATTTGTCACAGTTCCCACAGTTATGCATTTTCAAAATTGAAATGCACTGTATTACATGAAACTTTTTTAAATGCAAAAAATAAAAAATAAAAAACATTAAATTAAGTTTTTATATAAAGGCCACAATTTCTTATCTAAGATTTGAGAAAAATCAGGATTCAATCTTACTGTAGAACTATACAACTGTGATGTTAATTTATAAAAATCACATACTGAAGTAACTTATAAAAACCATATGCTGAACTGAATCAAGTACTGAAATCAAAGCATGTGTATAATTGAAAATTAAAAATAATTTTATTACATATTTACTAGATTCGTAATTTACTATAAAACACAGGAGTTAAATGATTTTATTAGCTTTATACTTAGAAAACCCATTACTTAGTAAACATAAAAAAAATAGTAAAATTTCACTCAAACTCACATTTATTTTATGCAAGAAAAACATTTGCATAAATTTTACAATTTAAAAGAAGAAATATGTAACATGCTAAACAGAAGAAAACTTAACAACCACGTATATATTTTTCAATTTGCTAAAGTAATTTGTATTAATTTTAGAATCGGTATATAGGAAAGAAAATAAATAAATAAAACTATAGGAAAATAAAGAAAGAACAAGGGAAAATAAAGAATATTTTAAATTCGTTCTTATTTTTATACATAAGATATGTTTCATGTTTTGTTTATCAGGTTTAACGCAATATTCTGTCATCAAAAAGGAAAACTTTAAACAAATTACATTTAAAATTAAATGTGTCAAGGGAAAATAAAAACATTTGGGCAAATTTTAGAATTAAAAAAAAAATTAGAAAAATGTACATCTACCCAACAAAAAATTTCTTAAAAGTTTCTTTTTAAACACTAGGGGCCAAGGCCCCCAGACTCGCTACGCTCGCTTTTCGTATGAGGCATTCGGCCCCTAATCAGGCTTATTCGTAAAAAAGACATAATTTCAACAGACAAAACCCAAAGATTGGATCAGATAGAATGTTACTGAGCTACGTATTGCTTGGTTCTTGCATGTTCATTGGTACATAAAAATTTAAACTTTACACTACAGTAGACCCCCTCCCCCCTTATAACACGGAAGATATTTTGTTATGGGAATCCGAGTTGCACGGGTCCTGAGCTATACTACACCTGGAGTGCGGACTCCGCTTATAATCGCTGAAAAAATTATTTGCACTCTTCAGAAACACAATGATTTTCAATGTTGCCATTCAAAAGTTATATTAATTAGGAGCTAAAGCATAATAAAATCAGAACATCTGTTTCAGCTGTATTTTTAATAATGTAAAACCTATTGGACACCCTTCGAATTTGCCACCCATTGCGATTTTTCTTTATTTGGCGACTTGCGTACATGTAAAGTTAATAAAAGCTACGGAATAGATAGGATAGCTTGCCACCCATGGCGACTTTTCATTATTTGGCGATTTACACATGCTCACAACCTATAATTACTGTTCATGTAAGGTTACCGGAAAATCGTTATCCATATTTTCATTTACATAATCGTTTGCAGATTGGCGTACTTAGCACCACAAATTATACCATCTCGTCGCGCTAGCAAATATCCAAAGTGTACTGTAACTGCTATAATGGCATAGTTAACGCCGCCAAATATTTCTACTGATAGCAAATAATCCAGCTGGATGAGAACCAGCTATAAAATAATCTGCATTTTAATTATTTTTCATTTTCAAGATATTCGTTTTTCTGTTTTGGAAAAACAAATAATCGCTAATTCTAAACTCCTGTTGTCTAAGCGAACCTACTATTTGAAAATTGTTAACTTTGTGTAACACATTTTGAGTTACTTATTTCATATAGTTTTTATTTTGGCGTAAAATGGGCGTAATTCTAACTCATGTTTGTAAATTTCACGCGATTCTAGATACTTGGAAACGCTTTGTTGCTAAGGAATGAATGATTTTATGCCAAATCTGGCAACCATTCGGATTGTTTTTTCAGTTTTTTATTAATATCTTCTAAAATAATTCGATTTTCGAAATTTAAATCAGCTTAGCAGGTTCTTCGGAATTTTTCGAATCTGTGGGCACCTTAGTCGAAACTCAAATTACCCACGGTTTAGGAGGAGATACGCTGACAAGCTTTTGACAGCGGCGGCGACAGCGGCCTTTACTTTTTTTTAGAATAGAGAGATACATTTTAATCATCGAGTATATTTACACTTATCACGTTTTATTCATTATTGTGTCCATCTACTAAGTAAAAACAAGTCCTTAAAAAGCAAATGAATTTCTGACCAAAACGGGACATTAGAAATAAAGAATATTTAATGTAGAAGACATATTTTTTTGCATTACGTTTATCAATTTAATAGAAATAAGCCCTTAACGCTTTCAAATCCGACCAAAAAGTCTTTCCTTCAATTTAATAATATTTTTATAATAATAAAAATTAAATTTGTAAGTAAAAAATAAAACAACTGATTGCGGGCTCTGAGTTTGAATACGTTTAAATATCCGTTAATTGATAATAAAATTAAGAAACACATTTATTTGAACGTACACTTACTGCAAAAAAAGAAAAACACTTGCGTTAATAAAAAAAAAATATTGCATTGTTCGGAAAGTGTTTCGTTTTTTTTTTTTCCAACAAAGGGCTTAATTGTATTTTTTCACCACAGCCAACTTCACACTTAAGCCGCATCATGACGACATATTTTGACAGCTTATATAGCGAGCTTGCTTGCGATAAAAGTTCGATTGATTCTGAGCAGTAGTGCTTTTTTGGTACACTTTCAAATATGGAAACTGAAAAGCGGCATTTTCGACATGTTTCGCTTTTTCTCTATCGAAAAGACCAAAATACTGTTTCAGAAAGAGAAAAAAAAAATTATCCGATGTGTATGAAGAACAGGCATTCAGAGAACGCCAGGGCCAAAATCGGTTTTCAAAATTTTGATCCGGGAATTTTAATGTCGAAAACGCATCAAGTTCTAGAAGGTCAACTCAAGCCGATGAAGACAAAAGAAATTCATGGATGAAAACCGGCGAATAACAACTTGTGAGATCGAATAAAGATTAAATTGATGGAATTCGCCCGTTCATGATCATTTGAAAGTCCTCAAAGCTAGACATAGAGGTTCTTCCAACACCCTCTACATATAGAAAGCCTTACAACTGAAGCTTTGACGTCATCACAGTTTCAGTTTCACAAACTATTTCTATTTTAAATTTGTGGTGAATTTCTGACTCATAAAACTTTTTAATGATTTAAGATTTAAAAAAATTAATTTTACGACAAATGACAATTTTTGGCCATCACTAATTGTATAATATGATACAGAAGTAGATCACAATGAATTATTTTGTATCAGAAAGGTACATTAATTTTTATATTTAATTTATTTTGCTAATATGTGTAACATCCACCAGAAATTTTATATAGTTTTACGTTTTGAAGACACACCTGTGATTACGTCATTTAACAGGATCTAGTGATGACGTCAAAGCTTCAGTTGTTTGGCCTCCTACATCTAGAAGATGTTGGTTCTTCAGGTTCTTAAAAAACAAAATGGCTTCCCGAACAACCCAATATAAATAAATATCTATATTACTTACTCCGTAAAATTGGAAAATATCAACTCGGTTCTATCTTGATTACGTCCCCAAAAATTAATTTTTTTTCACGTTCCATTTATCAGGTTTACCACAAGTATATCGTTCATCCACTAATCAAAAACAAGTCTTAAAATAAAAATGAATAGCGAGGTGCAAAGGAAAAAATAAATAAAACTGGTCTGCTCTACGAAACACTTCCGTAATGCATTTCTAAGCAAGCCATGTGATATTCCGTGAATCAGTATATCATTTCATGAAGTACTCAGTAATTTACTACAGCGGTAGATAACTGTGCATTTATGCGTATATCGTGAAAGGAGGGCAGGAAGTAGAATATCGCGTTGAGATTGCCTTTACATGTAATTATTTTATAACATGTCGGACTATTTTTTCGACTTGCATCAAGTTGAAAGTAGAATATATTTGGGGAATTATGGATGTTACGTTAAGGTTTCCCTTTCAACAGCTACATACAAGGTGTAACGTAAATACCGCCCAAATTCTGCACAGCCAGATTCCTCGCTGGGAGTACATAAAAAATGCCCCAAGAACTTGTACCTGTACGATCCATAGTTTTCGAGAAAAATAAGAACAATAAAATATGACATCACATCCGGTGCGAGGAAAAATAACTAGAAACATTAAAATGAATACTAGATTACATAAGGGGGACTTGGTTATGGCCTGTACAATCTGGCACCTATGGATTGCTTTCAATAGAAACGATTGAAAGAATTGATCTATCGAGTCCTGATTAGAACAAATAGTGATTCAGTCTCTCCCCTTCATGCTGGTGTATTTATGTGGGTACCAGATGGAACGTAAGCAGTTGGCCATTACACTGCTTACCGTACGCATGCAAGTCTCGATATGCACGATGAACATTTTGAGCATCATTTTATGAAAGCAAATGCAAAAAAAAAAAAAAAAAAAAAAAAAAAAAACTATGCTCATGATTCCCATAAAAGTTCTTTCCGTGCACCGGAAATGACGTTTCTGCTTTTTTCTCGCACTTTTCTTGAAAACTACGGGCCGTACAGTTATGGTTCTTTGGACCATTTTTATGTACTCCCAATGAGGAATTTGGCTGTGCAGAGTTTGGGCGATATATTTGGGACACCCTGTATAAATACAATGGCAGGGTCCTAGATAAAGCCCCCACCCCCACTTTTCATGCTAAACCAGGCATCAGCAACCTTTCGAAAGTTGCGGGCCCGGCTTTAGGATGTCAGGAAAGTCGCTTCCCGTATAACTGGGATTTATATGGGATTTTGAGTAGTTTATGTGGGTTTTGATATGTCAAACGTTGGGTCTGGCCACATTCGGCCCGCGGTCTGGCGGTTGCCCATATGTGTGATAAAGTAACGGGTTACGTCTTATTTCCGACTGGGCTAAAATCGTCGCAATTCCGACCGCTTTAGTTTGAGGGTAGCACTTCCGACCGCTTTTGTTCAAATGTGCAGGATTCAGATGAACCAAAAATATATGTACGTATGAAAAGTTTACACAGCAAACACACGACTCACAGTTCGATAACTGAACTATATCTTACGCCAGATAGTGCAGATATCATTTGGACACCAGGCAAACACGTAACCGATCTGTGTCGAAAGTGTCCGCCAAAGTGAACACTCAGCGGACACGGTAAAAGATGTCGATCGGTTATAGGTAGCGGGGTACGATTTCGATTTGCCACGAATCAAAACCGAGAGGTCGGGCACAGAACCAGAACTTTGAAAGCATAATAATAATTATTGGTTTAAAAAATAATGCCATATGGCCTATGATATTCCTTATGATATTGTTATCGTTTTCGTGCATATCATTTTTGAGAGGAGCACCGAAACCCGTTCGATGCAGTTCGCTAATCAGGTCAGCAATGTGGCATCTTTCTGAATCCAAGAAATTGCTAGAAATAGAAATAAGTGCATAATTTTTATCGTACTTTTGGTATAAGTTCGATGCCTTGAAATGATATATCTTCGATCCTATACCTAAAAGATTTCCGATCGTCACTTGCGATTCGGCATTGATGACACAGCTGAAAAGTCGGATATCGAATCGTAAGGTTTGCGATAGTTATGTGATTGCTGGTTAGATCATCTGCAATTAAGAAACATGATAACAAAATTGTTTTTTCAAAAATGTTTCACTGACATGAATCGTAATCATGATATTTAGAAACTCCGTGAAAGTACCTGCTTCAGGCGAAACCACGTGATTCGTGAGTTACTGTGAAGGGGTTTTCGATCCGCCCATTATCGTGAAAATAATGCTTCCACGGCGCCGTGAATGTAGCCACAGCCAATTTTTTTTTCCCTACTCCAGTAAAAGATATCTTGAAGGCATAACTTTCTCTAAATAGGACAATAAAGTTGAAGAAAAATTCGAAAATTAGTATAAATGTGTTTGAAGACTCTTCTTTATATTTTTACCAGTTATATATTAACAAGTAATATATAAAAAAGAATTTTTAGTTAATTCCTACTTAGGTCAACAAAGAAAATTTTTATTTTAGTTACTTTTTATTAAATTAATTAATTAAATTTAATTAATTAATTTTAATTAATTAATTCATATTTGTAAAAACTATATTAACTTCTAGTGTCATCCACTAAAAGTTTAAAAAATGTATTTGATCTTGAGTGGATGAATAAAAAGTATTTTATTAACGACTGAAAATTTGAACAAGATAGGAAGTGGTGACGACTTAACTCACGAAACGTTTGAAACTTTGACGCAGCTGGCTGTGCGGCGCACAGCCAGCTGCGTCAAAAAAGGTCTCTAGATCTGTGGCACGCGATGAGCGTTTCGATCGTCCGCCATCTTGCTGGTAGTTAAGTCGAGCGATGGCAACGGCTGCCCTTTTTTCAGCATTGGGCAACCTTTCCAGCTGTTCTCGCGTTCTTCCATTTTTCAACAGATGTCAGTTCTGTTAAAAAGAATCGTGAACAATTTTTTTACGGGAAATGAACGTCCTAAAAAGTAAAGGATTATGGTTGAGCTATGTCACCCGCAACTATTTTTATAGAAATCAAATCTATTCTTCGTGACAGGCAACAGTCAAAACGTCAGAGTTTGGTGATCCCAGAGCGGGATCACTGCGCCTTAAAGGGTTAAGGGCCTTAAGTAAATTAGCGGAGAGAGTCATACTCCACCGCATTCAAGAACACCTCACTCGAAACAATATTATTATCCCCGAATAATTTGGATTTAGAGAACAACACAGTACGACTCACCAACTCCTTAGAGTCACAGAACATATCGCTGAAGCAATGAAAGAAAAAGAGGAAGTTGGTATTCTCCTCCTAGACATATCAAAAGCGTTTGATAAAGTATACCATACAGGCCTCATGTACAAGCTCATACAAAACGGCATGCCAGACTCGCTAACTCATTTAATTCATAATTATCTTTCTGACCGCACATTTATGGTTCGTGTAAACAATACTCCTTCTAACCGCACTCCTGTAAATAGTGGTGTTCCCCAAGCGTCAATCCTGGGATCTACACTGTTTAACTTGTACGTAAACGATATCCCTAGAAATCCGTGCACCACACTTGCTCTGTTCGCCGACGATAAGGCGATTATTTGCAGAGCTCACCACCCCACAGCACTCTCAAGATGCATTCAAGCACATATTGACGCTCTCGAAACCTGGCTCGATACCTGGAAAATTAAACTAAACTCCGACAAATGCCAAGCACTTCTTTTCTCTAGAAAACATAACCCTCCCCGCATATACGTCCCATGGAGAAACACTGTCACTTATCTGGGAATTACATTGGACAGGTCACTCACATGGAAACCACACATTACTAAAATTAGAATCAGCATGGCGGCTGCCGCCAAAAAGATTGCACCTATACTTTATTCTAAAAAACTCAGCAAGCAAAACAAAACGCTCATATACAAAACAATGATCAGGCCTATCGCTACTTACGCAGCCCCCGTATGGGCTTTTGCAGCTAAATCGCACATGAAATCCCTGCAAGCTAAACAAAGTGCAATACTTAGAAAAATCCG
>JAWZYV010004715.1:0-11139 GCA_038373885.1 Cheiracanthium punctorium | reverse complement strand
TAGCTCCTAAAAGGAGCATTCGATGGAGCTCAAATTGAGCATATATGTTATGAACCACCATCGTAAGACCGATATTGATTTGGATGTGTATAGGTCTTATAGTTTTTCTACAGGGATACGCCTAAGATTTCTTTTACATTATGGTGTACAGCAGGGGCGTAGCCAAGGTTGGGGTTAGGGGAATCCTAACCCCCCCCCCCCCATGAGGAATTTTTTGCCATACAAAATGTATATCCTTCACTACATTGTCACACCCACGTATACATATATGTGAGTTGTAGTAGTCGTAACCCCCCCCCCCCCATGAAAAATTTCTGGCTACGCCCCTGGTGTACAGGGAGACATTCTTGAAAGTGGCGCATTCGATGGAGCTTCCATTGGGTATATATGTTTGAATGATTCATCGATTAAACTTGATTGAAATGCTTGGTCTTGATCTTAATCGTAAGTGTTTGGAAAGTCGAGTGGAGTCACTCTAGATTTTTTTTTTTTTTTAAATCATGCTTGTTTCCTTAGGGTTTCACAACTCCTATAGATCCACAGTACAACTTGTAAACAGAGACAGTCTGAATCTTTTCGAATCTGTATCGTAATTCAGTTCTTTAAAAAAACTGTCCAAAAATTGCATGATTTCCTAAAAGAACTAAAATCTTGGATGCAACGCTGCAGATTTCCACTGCCTGCTGATTTGGCACTCTCTCAACTAAAGAATCCTACCGCCCTACGGCCGTCTCCGTCCATCTCACTTCAGTTTGTGACCCTACCGAGGCCTTAACGACTCCCTCCAGACCTCTTCCGAACCTACCTACTCAAGCTAATGCGCACCCCGACCCATCGCCGAGCAAACGCCGATCTCCATAACTCAGCAGACGCCTCGCCATCACACACGCCAAGTGTCTCACCGGCCAATTCCGTCACTCGGGAGATTTCGCCGTCAGGAGAGTACGGTATTAAATTTCGGTGACGACACTCTTGGGCACGATTCGGAACTCATTATTCAATTACCACTCATCGTGACAAAAAGGAACGAGGGAATTTTGCAGGGAAAAAAATCCGGTAAACGTCCCCGTGTCACGCCAGACAACTATTCGTCGCCCTCCCCCCCCCCACCCCCATTAAAATATCGTAGGGCTACGGTCGGCAATCGAATTAAAGAACAATAAGGTCCCGCCATGAATAGTTTATCCGAGAGGCTGGGTGGCACATCGCTTTTCCTCGGCAATAATCGTAAATATTCGGAAACCCCCCCCCCGACTGTTGTTCGACGCTTGGGCACAGGGGCGGTTATGAAAAAGCAAACCCATGTCGGAAGTGTCGTACTGTGATATCGAGAGCAGTCGGGAGAAGTCTGTCCGTCTCGGCTTCTCGGTAAGTTCTTTTTTGTTGTATGTCAGGGATGGGCAAACTTTTTCGGTAAGTTTCTTATGTTGATGTTCGAAGTGAGATGCACTGATTCTAAGGAACGAGGCTCAATGCTCATCTGTGAGTCTACTTCTGCAGTGGCGGATTTCCCAATAGGCGCATGAGGCGCGCGCCTCGGGCCTCATATTTCTAAGGGGCCTCCAAATTCGGTTTTCAGAAAGAAAAAAACTATATATAAATATCTGTTCAAAAGACAAACTTTGTTCATAGTTTCAGGATTGCTTCTCGAGTAGAAAGCGCTTTTGAACAATCTTTTCTTTGGTGACTCCCTTTCCTCTTCACAGCATTGGACCATAATCTAAACTAATACTTTAATACGAATACTTTTAGTTTATAAGTAATGGATGCTTTCATTCCGTATTTCACTGTAAAAATATCCAGAAACGTTCCTTGGAAACAAGGATAAGTTAGACTTACAAATACTATACAGAAAGTATACATTTCCCTTTGAAAACTTTTACTGTTTCGTTCAACCCGTCACTTAACCGAATAGTGGTCTCACGACCTTAAAAAACAGGCAGTTCACTTAAAAATGACTAGAATTGTAAAAAAAAATAATAATTTAAAAAAAATTCCAGTAGTGTTCCTTGAAAATAATAGGCAGCTGAGGTGCCCTAAATTCCAAGGAAAGTTGCACGAAAATACCAAGAATTTTACTGAACAAATATGCAATTCAGTGGATCTTTACTGAGCTGTTCAATAAAGTTCCTGGTATTTTCATGCAACATTCCTTGGAATTTTAGGGTTTTAGGGCCCTCAACTGTCCATTATTTCCAAGAAAAATTCCTAGATTTTTTTGCATTGTTTTAATTTGCTCACTATATTTTATCTCAAAAAATACAGGTGCAGAGGGTCCCTATGCCTTTTTCCTATCCGGAATCAATTAGTTGTGTTGGGTTGGGGGATTACAGCCAATTATGTACAAGTGGGATCTATGCCGATGGGTGTGGGTGCTCCCCTTGGGGGTCTTTCTAAGGGATTCTAACCCCTATTTACGCTAAGTTTTGGAGGAAAATTCCTAACGGAAACCACGGAAAATTCCTAACGGTTAGGTTGGCGGGCGCGACCTGGTTTTGAACCAGGCACCTTCCGTCTCCCAGTTCAGAGTGCTATGCGCTCAGCCACTGGTTGGGCCGTACTGAATCAGATTGCGGCTCAGTAGCTGGTATTGCAGTAGGACATTCAAACACACCTGCTTTATAGATTGCCAACCCCCCCCCCCAAATCAAAAAGGTTACAGTCTGATAAGAATATTTCTCATTTTAAAAGAGAAAAGCCTGAACCGCTTTATTCTACAGCTTGAGATTGAAAAAATTGTCAAAAATTAAATATTTTATATTTTTCAGCCGTTTTTCATTTAAATGATTTAGGAAAGGACACTCTGTATTCAGTGAAATTTTTAAATATACCTAGAATATACAATTATTGTTGGTTGTCACGATGTAAAAGAAATTGGAAACAATAATTTATCTTCTTTCGAAAAATCACTAAAAATTAAAAATTTAGGGATAACCGACTTTTATCTTTTTTTGGAATCGAAACTTTCCGAGTATGCAATGATAAAAAATTGCCGACCAATAATTAAAAAGATATGAGCTGATACATGTGCGATAACACTTTTTTGGGGGGATTGGGAGATGATATTTGATAGTTAAAAAAAGTATTGAAAAATGAAAGAAAGCAATACTTAGCGTCACCGAAATTTCACATGCATGCAAAGTTTCAGCTCGATCGGATGATAGTGGGTTAAAATTCATAGACAAATTTTGAACTGGAGTTAATTAAAAACTTAAAAAGCAAATGATGATTCATTTAATTTTTTGTTTTTAACTAAAAAATATTTATGATAACTATATTATAAATACGGCATGTATTTTATAGTCGCAGATGAAAATGCTAAACATTAATAATAAACCTAGGACCGAAGCTTAGAGCATACCCATTTACCCATTATAAAGTGGAATTTATTTTTAAGTCAATAATATTTTTTGTACTTTAACTACTTAAAGTATTGGTTTTTTTTTAATTTCTCTTGTTGTTTTTTTCATTCTATTTAAAATATAGAATAATGTGTGTGTGTGTGTGTGTATTATTCATACCTAATTACTCAATTAATAGTCCTAAACTTATTGACAGTTTTTGAATAAACACAAAAATTAGACTAAACAGAAAGTTTACTTTTACTATTAAACTGCTTAGTTTTGCAGTTCCAAACGGGAAATTTATGAATATATTTAAATATTTATAAATATATGTTCTAGAAGGAATGTTAAATTTTTGGTTCATTTTATCCAAGTAAAGAATTCTTCTGAACTTTGTGATGTCAAAGTCATGTTTCTGATCAAGTTTCCCTTGTTCTGACCTTCAAAAGTACCTGTTAAGTAGTCAAAATTTTCATGACTGAAACAAGACATATGCAAGTGGTCCCCAAAAAGTAATTCGACGTAATTAAGTAACAGTGAAAAATAATCAATATAAAACTGCAGTTGCTGGGTTATACTTAGAGGTATGCTGATGTTTATTTAGTGTTAATCATGAAAAGTGAAACGTAGTACAATAATTATTGAGATAAAAAATGTTTTTTAAGATGAACAAATCTATAAACATAAAAATTATTTTAAAATTTTAATACTCCTTTTGTAGCAGGCCCCGACTATCGGACGGACACTTGGTGCACGTGCCCTGGGCACACATGGAGAAATAAGCCAAAAAATTGAGTTTAACACGATATACAGGGGCACAAAAATTGAGCCACCTAAAGGACACAAAATCTGAAAAGTGCCCTGGGCACAAAAGTGTTATAGTGAAAGTCAGGCCCTGGTTTGTAGACATAAACTAGATATAAAAGGAATTAAAACATTTTGAAATAATTAATAATAATGTAAAGGAATTAGTGATTTTTTTTTTTTTTTTTTTTTTTTTTTTTTTTGAGGAGGGGGGCCTCAAAATTGAGTTGCGCTTCGGGCCTCTCAAGAGCAAAATCCGCCACTGTACTTCTGAAAGAATTCTCTCTAAGGTTCATATACACTTGTTCTCATATATAATATGAAGCAAACATAGCGCTGATTTTCTGGGTGTGAGCTATTCAATTTGGGTAACTTACTTTCGATAATGATTACTAAAACTCTGGCCTATTTAGAAACAACTGCTTGAGAGGATGGTTAGATTGCAATTCAATTCATTCGAGCTGCCAATCGGACCTGACTGCTTTACAATTTACATTGCATGGTCGAAATATCCAATTCTGTTTGGCACTGAAATCTTGAAATCTGCGTTCGAACTCAAAATGCACTTTTTTCAAGTCATCTTCATAATTCTCAATATGGATATATAAATATATGTATTCTTTCAATTTCCGTCGGACCGGCTCATTAAAATTCCACCCGCGGGCCGGATAAAACCTTCCGGCGGGCCGGATTAGGCCCGCGGTCCGTAGTTTGCCCATCCCTGTTGTATGTGTACTGACTAGCTGAGGATATTTGTGTCTTTTTCTGTTTTTGTTAATTCGAGTCCGCCGGTGCCCGAACGATATTATTTAAGCTCAAGCCCGAGCCCGAAATTTCAGCTAACTGATCAATAAAAGCCAATGATTTCATTGATAGAATGCCAAAAACTTTGCCGTTTGTGCCAACGAAAGGCATATAGAGTAGCAAACTCTTAATGCATTTTCCCCGCACACAATCGTGAACCCGCACACAATCGTGAATTGCAGAGCCCGAGCCCAGTTCGGGTTCGGGCTGAGCCAGTCTGGGTCCCGTGTCGGCTACATGCTGTATCTGACAGTGATAGATATAGTACAGTACGTCTGCCTACGGGGGAGGGGGGGGCTGTCTTCCGCGGAGGGCTTTTTAAAGGGGTTCCAACGCGTGTTCACACTGCATCTGGAGAAAATCTCCGAAAACTCCAAACCGTTAGATCGACAGCCTCGCGAAGAAGCTGAATGCGTTACCTTTACACTTCTGCCGTCTATTATGTTCGGTCGCTTATCCATAAAACTTATGGGGACTTAGAACGGAAATAGCTACGGGGATTCCCTACAATGTTGTATGTTAATGTTGTATGTTATGTACATGTTAATGTAAGCTATGGGGGAAAACTTAGCTATGGGGATTCCGTACAGAGGTCATGTGCTTTTTGCGTTGTCCAGTGGGGGGGCAGCAGAGTGTTCCCTTAGCCCGTGAAGAGCTGTTAAATTTATCACTAAAGAATTCGCGCGCTTTGTTTAGCTATACTCAGGGATAACCTAACCTGATAGTGGAGGTAAAGCTGTGGACCGTGCGATTCCGCCGCTCTCAAATAGTTCTTTCCGTTTGCCCAGTTCATTACAAAACTAAGACATTTTACATCTACTAAGTGCTAAAATAAAATGTATGTTATAAAATAATTACATATTTATGTTACTTGGATGTAGTAATTAAAAGGATTAAGTCAAAAATCAGATGTAACGCCTTCCCAGACACTTGACCAATCATAGACCTCTTTTGTGCTGGTGGGATTTTAGTACTGAGGATTTGCCTTGTGATTGGGCTACTCTGTGATGTTGACAGCCAAATAATTGGAAGGAGAAACGAGTGTCGGAGTGATACATGCTGAGAGTAGTGAAATGGCCTCTATAACCTCCTCCCCCGCTATCAGGTTAGGTTTGCCCCGAGTATAGACCAAGAATAAAAAAAAAAGACATTCATCTTGTGCTGTTGTGGGTAAACCCTTGTTCTGTCCTGTACTGTCGGTCCAATAACGAGGAAATACGGCTAATAAGCACAGTCCCATCTTCCGGTCAACTCCACCAAGCAACCTTTCGATAGCAAACCTCTGTACTGGTGAAAGCAAAGCAATGGCCTTTCTACTGTTAAGAACTCTGCCGTGGTAGAGGCCTCTGAAGATACTTGGAGACGGTGAGAAGGAAAAATGGGAACATTCACACCGACATTAGCGTGAGCACACCTGTAGTTCACCACTTAACATTGTTGACCTGTAGTTGACCGTAGGTGACCACTAAATACAGTTGTACAGTAGACACTGGTTAGAACGTACTTTCACAGGACTTAAAAATGTAGTACGTTATAGCCGAAGTACGTTATGAGCAATACCGGCATTAAGATTCAATATTACACCAAAAAAAGAAAGTGGGCTCATAGCTTCACTGTAATATGTGGTTTAAACAGGTCTGATTTTTTAAAATTTAAATTAAATAAAAAGCAGAAATTTTTTTATCACTTAAAATTTTTATTGAGATAAATAAGTGATTTTCTTTTATTTAAATGAGCAGATGCTACTTTAAAAATACCGTTTTGGATATCCGTAATAGAATTCCGTACATCGGCGTCAAATTTTTTTAAAATTTTGATTAGATTTTGAGATTTTGCGAAAATCGTTCCAAACTGCGTAAATTTGCGTTCGCACATCCCGTAATAGCTGCAAAGGTGAAAAAATGATATTGGGTGAAATGATAGGTGGTCACTCACCTAAGCATCTAATTAAAAAAAAATCTATCCGATTTCGAGATTTTGCGAAAATCGTTTAAAACTTAGTGAATCTTTGAAAAAACACTCAAAATACTGGTGTTAAACGATAAAGTAATTAAAAAACTTTGTAAAAAACACACATAAGAAGTAAAAGGAAAGAGGATACGCGTTTCGTTCAAAAATTGTTTTGAACTTCTTCAGTCCAAGCCCTTCGACGTAAAGAACACAGGGAACTGAAAAGAGAAAAACAAGCAAGATGTTGCCACAAGGGCAAAGAAAAGTCGAACAAAACCACGGAGAGGGGAGAAAAAAAAATTTAAAAAAGGGGGATAAAAAGGAAAGGAAAGAAGCACAAAAAATACAGAAATAAAAAAGGAATAAAGAAAAATAATAAAAAAGGGAACACACAAGTACAAACACACATACAAAAAAGAGAAAACAGAACAAACAAACAAAAAACAAATAGCACACGTTTTTTTTTTTATATAAAAACCACGAACAGGACAGCACAATAAATATATATAAAAAGAATTTTTTTTTTTTTAAAATAAAAACGAAAAAGAAAGACAGTAACACACGTACATACACATTAAAGAAACAGGGAAAAAAAAAGGGGGGGGTAGACGAAGAAAGTGAAAAGAACCTTACAACAGCAACTTCCAAGCAGAATGAACGAAAGGAACGGAAGAACCATCGTTCACAAGACGCTTTAAGTGCTGGGTAATGGAAAAACCTTCCAAAAAATCCAGATGGGACAAAGACTGAGGAGTGCACAAAATCTTAGCCTTAGAAAACTGAAATCGATGATTGGAATTCCAACAATGTGAGGCAATAGAAGATTTGGAAAATTCGTGCTTAGAGACACATCTCTCATGCTCTTTGAGCCTAAATTTGAGAGCTCTTCTGGTCTGACCAATATAGCCCAAATCATAAGATTCACAAC
Organism: Cheiracanthium punctorium; assembly: GCA_038373885.1. Taxonomy (NCBI): domain Eukaryota; kingdom Metazoa; phylum Arthropoda; class Arachnida; order Araneae; family Cheiracanthiidae; genus Cheiracanthium; species Cheiracanthium punctorium. The sequence goes on along the minus strand of JAWZYV010004715.1, from coordinate 3,309 downwards.
TAATATAATAAACACCCCAACGGTTCTCAGTAGGAATAGGATCTTTAAGGGAAGAAAATTTAAGTTTATTAACAGGTTTAAAAATGACTTTGAAACCGAAATTTTAGAAGTTTAGAAATTTTGTAGCATAAAGGTGAAAAGAAAGGTAGTACAATTAATTCGTTGTGAAAATTAATAGTATTAGTAGAAGTATTAGGCTTATTAAATTTAGAAACAGCTTTATCAATAATAGAGGGGTTAAAACCACGAGAAACAGCTAAGGATTTTAAGTAACTAATTTCATTATTAAGAGAAGAAGAATCAGAGCAAATTTTGATAGCACGAAACACATAAGTATAAAAAGCAGAAAGTTTTTGCTGGTAAGGATGATTAGATAGGGCATGAGGAGGTAAAGATATAGAAAAGGGCTTGCGGAAAACAGAAGTAGAGAAACCGTCAGGATTCCTAGAAACAAGAACATCCAAAAAAGGTAAAGAATTGTTGCACTCCTCTTCTAGAGTAAATTGGATACACGGATCAACAGAATTAACGATCAAAAGCACGATCACGAATTAGAAATATCACAATTGGAATCCACTAGAACGAAAGTATCGTCAACATATCTGACCCAGCACGGAAAATTAAAGACCTTGAAGAGCTTCTCTTCAAAATATTGCATATAAATATCACATAAGAGAGGTGAGAGAGAATTACCCATAGCAAGACCCTCGGTTTGTTTATAGAAAGAGCCATTAAAAATGAAAGCAGTTTGTTTAATACAAACGCTTACTGAAGCTATAAACGCTTTAATCTCAATAGAAGAATAATGAAACTCGCGTAAACGCTTTTCCAAAACAGTCAATCGCACCTTTTACTTCTTATGTGTGTTTTTTACAAAGTTTTTTAATTACTTTAGTGAATCTTTGTTCACGCATTACGTAATAGCGACTCAAGCGAATGATATGAAATTCGGTCACATGGTTTTGGGTTTCGCCGTGGGTTTGTATAGGGTTTTCTAGAAACCTTCAGAAATATGGATGCTTATTTTTGGCACCTCATGTCGTTAAAAGGAAGTCGCCAAGTTTGGCGACATTTCGGTCATTTGGCGCGATTTTTCCACAATGGGGGCGTTTAAAGATTATTTTACTGCATTCACATCACATAATAGACTAACATTGCTCTTTTCTCTTCTGTGTCCCGCTTTATGTGGACTCTTCGGGAAATACATTCTTCGAGGAGCTTCTTTTAGCTTCGGTGACCGCTATAAATTCCAGGCAGAGAGACCGCAAAGTCCGTGTTCATCGAACTCTCCTTGAATGAATTTGCAGCACTGCGCTGCGAAATGTGCTTATTTTGCTTGCTTTACAAAGAGGGTTCTTAAAGTGCCGTGTGTAAATTCTTCATTGCTGTGTCTTGAGGCCCTGTGCATCCGATGCTGAATCTATGGGATCCGACTCGAAAATCTCATTCAACCAGAATAAAACTTTAGTTATTAAAATTTAAAAAAAAAATCTCTAATGTCAATTTTACTCATCACTCTGTTACTCTCTAGCCTGTAATATCTTTCAACAATACACAGAAGTGTAGTTTTTCTGTGTACTATTTCCAATGTACTAATTCCATTGATTGTACTTCTACAATGCTGACAAAACGTTACGTACTAACCGTCAACGACGGGTACTGCAGCTAGTGTATTATATCTCACCATTTCTTTATCACATAGCATTGTTTTTGAAGCTTCTCTATCCAAAAATAAAACATTTAAATTCATTATACAATTTTTTATTCTTAGGTGATTTTTAATTTTATTTCTTTCTCCTTATGAAGCTGGATAGCTACCTACCTATGAGCTAGGTGGGGGCTTCTCTGAGCCTCCTGTGAAAGCCAATTTTAAAAAATACATTTTTTCCATCAAAAATTTTAGGTATTTTTTTAATAACTATCTTCACCCGATCGATTGTAAGGATGGGCAAAGCAATTTCCGACTATTCCCGTTTTTAAATCCGTAAACAATTCCTCCTTTTTAAAATAAATTAAAATTTGACCTAATTCCCTGTGGATAATTTTTTTCCAAAAAGAATTTTTTTAATGGCCAATTCGGGGGCCTACAAATGTGTGGGACTCTTGCAAATGCCCGGATCGCCCCAGCGGTAATCAGGCCCAAAGTAATAAATTTATATTGATTATATATATAATGTATAAAGAAAAATTACGCGCATAATCCAGTTTTTACTTTTTTAAAATAAGCTCCTTTTTAATACATCGCTTTATTATGTATATATACATGATAGCGAAAATCTTTGAAAAAATTACAGTGGGATTTTTAAAATAAAGAATTTTTAAAACATTCAATGCTACTGAAAAAAAAAATAATAATTGAATAAAATTTTTGGTGCAGCATTCAATATTTCCCGGCATAAAACAAAAAGATTGGAATAACGTGTTTAATAATAAAGATAAAATAGAAAAATAACTATCATACTATTTTTGATATTTATCGGTCCTGTGTCAGTTAAAAAAGAAAAAAAAAAGACGAAGATAAAATAAAAACATCAATTTTTACTATTCATTTTTAATTATTGGTTGAGCTTTCTCAATCTCAGCGATTGAACTACCTGGAACATCTGTTTCCAGTGAGCACAATAAAAAATCAATGCGCCAAAGAATACTTTCGTTCTCAATGGACAAGCAGCGCCATCTGTTATCGACTCCTTTAACTTCCTTCTCTCGCATGGAATATCACATTGTAGTCGATTAAGGATCGTTCTGTTAATTAATATTTTTAACTTTTTAATAAAGAAACGCTATTAAAAGATAAGTACCACCAAAACCGCAAGTAACCTGATTACCTTCATTACTTTCGTCGAAATGGTTAGTTGGTATCAGCATTTGTGGAATCAGTATTGAAAGGAAAAATTGTAAACAAATGCGTAAGTACTTCACTTTATTATGTTAATCCGTTTTTCTACTCCCTGGTCCAGATTGTGTACAGGGTCATTCAAAAACAATCTAGCAAGGTGTCTATTAATTACAAATAGATACACAAGTCGTTCATTTAACATTTGAAAAGGGAAGTAAAAAAGCCATCAATTTTTAATGAATTTTAAAATAAAATGACATGATTTCTAAACTTATAAAAACTCTATTCTACATTTATTTTTTAATTAGTTTGATATTTTTGTTAGGTGTAAAGACAGTGGACTGTTTTAAAAATAAATTATCATTGACACATTAATGTAAAATATCTATCAGATCTGTAATATATTCATCAGTCGATGTAAAATATCTATCACAGATATAAATCTGTGACGTCATCTAAAGGTCAAACTA
>JAWZYV010004714.1:5000-10422 GCA_038373885.1 Cheiracanthium punctorium | reverse complement strand
CCCCCCCCCCCCCCCCCCCCCCCCCCCCCCCCCCCCCCCCCCCCCCCCCCCCCCCCCCCCCCCCCCCCCCCCCCCCCCCCCCCCCCCCCCCCCCCCCCCCACCCCCCCCCCCCCCCCCCCCCCCCCCCCCCCCCCCCCCCCCCCCCCCCCCCCCCCCCCCCCCCCCCCCCCCCCCCCCCCCACCCCCCCCCCCCCCCCCCCCCCCCCCCCCCCCCCCCCCCCCCCCCCCCCCCCCCCCCCCCCCCCCCCCCCCCCCCCCCCCCCCCCCCCCCCCCCCCCCCCCCCCCCCCCCCCCCCCCCCCCCCCCCCCCCCCCCCCCCCCCCCCCCCCCCCCCCCCCCCCCCCCCCCCCCCCCCCCCCCCCCCCCCCCCCCCCCCCCCCCCCCCCCCCCCCCCCCCCCCCCCCCCCCCCCCCACCCCCCCACCCCCCCCCCCCCCCCCCCCCCCCCCCCCCCCCACCCCCCCCCCCCCCACCCCCCCCCCCCCCCCCCCCCCCCCCCCCCCCCCCCCCCCCCCCCCCCCCCCCCCACCCCCCCCCCCCCCCCCCCCCCCCCCCCCCCCCCCCCCCCCCCCCCCCCCCCCCCCCCCCCCCCCCCCCCCCCCCCCCCCCCCCCCCACCCCCCCCCCCCCCCCCCCCCCCCCCCCCCCCCCCCCCCCCCCCCCCCCCCCCCCCCCCCCCCCCCCCCCCCCCCCCCCCCCCCCCCCCCCACCCCCCCCCCCCCCCCCCCCCCCCCCCACCCCCCCCCCCCCCCCCCCCCCCCCCCCCCCCCCCCCCCACCCCCCCCCCCCCCCCCCCCCACCCCCCCCCCCCCCCCCCCCCCCCCCCCCCCCACCCCCCCCCCCCCCCCCCCCCCCCCCCCCCCCCCCCCCCCCCCCCCCCCCCCCCCCCCCCCCCCCCCCCCCCCCCCCCCCCCCCCCCCCCCCCCCCCCCCCCCCCCCCCCCCCCCCCCCCCCCCCCCCCCCCCCCCCCCCCCCCCCCCCCCCCCCCCCCCACCCCCCCCCCCCCCCCCCCCCCCCCCCCCCCCCCCCCCCCCCCCCCCCCCCCCCCCCCCCCCCCCCCCCCCCCCCCCCCCCCCCCCCCCCCCCCCCCCCCCCCCCCCCCCCCCCCCCCCCCCCCCCCCCCCCCCCCCCCCCCCCCCCCCCCCCCCCCCCCCCACCCCCCCCCCCCCCCCCCCCCCCCCCCCCCCCCCCCCCCCCCCCCCCCCCCCCCCCCCCCCCCCCCCCCCCCCCCCCCCCCCCCCCCCCCCCCCCCCCCCACCCCCCCCCCCCCCCCCCCCCCCCCCCCCACCCCCCCCCCCCCCCCCCCCCCCCCCCCCCCCCCCCCCCCCCCCCCCCCCCCCCCCCCCCCCCCCCCCCCCCCCCCCCCCCCCCCCCCCCCCCCCCCCCCCCCCCCCACCCCCCCCCCCCCCCCCCCCCCCCCCCCCCCCCCCCCCCCCCCCCCCCCCCCACCCCCCCCCCCCCCCCCCCCCCCCCCCCCACCCCCCCCCCCCCCCCCCCCCCCCCCCCCCCCCCCCCCCCCCCCCCCCCCCCCCCCCCCCCCCCCCCCCCCCCCCCCCCCCCCCCCCCCCCCACCCCCCCCCCCCCCCCCCCCCCCCCCCCACCCCCCCCCACCCCCCCACCCCCCCCCCCCCCCCCCCCCCCCCCCCCCCACCCCCCCCCCCCCCCCCCCCCCCCCCCCCCCCCCCCCCCCCCCCCCCCCCCCCCCCCCCCCCCACCCCCCCCCCCCCCCCCCCCCCCCCCCCCCCCCCCCCCCCCCCCCCCCCCCCACCCCCCCCCCCCCCCCCCCCCCCCCCCCCCCCCCCCACCCCCCCCCCCCCCCCCCCCCCCCCCCCCCCCCCCCCCCCCCCCCCCCCCCCCCCCCCCCCCCCCCCCCCCCCCCCCCCCCCCCCCCCCCCCCCCCCCCCCCCCCCCCCCCCCCCCCCCCCCCCACCCCCCCCCCCCCCCCCCCCCCCCCCCCCCCCCCCCCCCCCCCCCCCCCCCCCCCCCCCCCCCCCCCCCCCCCCCCCCCCCCCCCCCCCCCCCCCCCCCCCCCCCCCCCCCCCCCCCCACCCCCCCCCCCCCCCCCCCCCCCCCCCCCCCCCCCCCCCCCCCCCCCCCCCCCCCCCCCCCCCCCCCCCCCCCCCCCCCCCCCACCCCCCCCCCCCCCCCCCCCCACCCCCCCCCCCCCCCCCCCCCCCCCCCCCCCCCCCCCCCCCCCCCCCCCCCCCCCCCCCCCCCCCCCCCCCCCCCCCCCCCCCCCACCCCCCCCCCCCCCCACCCCCCCCCCCCCCCCCCCCCCCCCCCCCCCCCCCCCCCCCCCCCCCCCCCCCCCCCCCCCCCCCCCCCCCCCCCCCCCCCCCCCCCCCCCCCCCCCCCCCCCCCCCCACCCCCCCCCCCCCCCCCCCCCCCCCCCCCCCCCCCCCCCCCCCCCCCCCCCCCCCCCCCCCCCCCCCCCCCCCCCCCCCCCCCCCCCCCCCCCCCCCCCCCCCCCCCCCCCCCCCCCCCCCCCCCCCCCCCCCCCCCCCCCCCCCCCCCCCCCCCCCCCCCCCCCCCCCCCCCCCCACCCCCCCCCCCCCCCCCCCCCCCCCCCCCCCCCCCCCCCCCCCCCCCCCCCCCCCCCCCCCCCCCCCCCCCCCCCCCCCCCCCCCCCCCCCCCCCCCCCCCCCCCCCCCCCCCCCCCCCCCCCCCCCCCCCCCCCCCCCCCCCCCCCCCCCCCCCCCCCCCCCCCCCCCCCCACCCCCCCCCCCCCCCCCCCCCCCCCCCCCCCCCCCCCCCCCCCCACCCCCCCCCCCCCCCCCCCCCCCCCCCCCCCCCCCCCCCCCCCCCCCCCCCCCCCCCCCCCCCCCCCCCCCCCCCCACCCCCCCCCCCCCCCCCCCCCACCCCCCCCCCCCCCCCCCCCCCCCCCCCCCCCCCCCCCCCCCCCCCCCCCCCCCCCCCCCCCCCCCCCCCCCCCCCCCCCCCCCCCCCCCCCCCCCCCCCCCCCCCCCCCCCCCCCCCCCCCCCCCCCCCCCCCCCCCCCCCCCCCCCCCCCCCCCCCCCCCCCCCCCCCCCCCCCCCCCCCCCCCACCCCCCCCCCCCCCCCCCCCCCCCCCCCCCCCCCCACCCCCCCCCCCCCCCCCCCCCCCCCCCCCCCCCACCCCCCCCCCCCCCCCCCCCCCCCCCCCCCCCCCCCCCCCCCCCCCCCCCCACCCCCCCCCCCCCCCCCCCCCCCCCCCCCCCCCCCCCCCCCCCCCCCCCCCCCCCCACCCCCCCCCCCCCCCCCCCCCCCCCCCCCCCCCCCCCCCCACCCCCCCCCCCCCCCCCCCACCCCCCCCCCCCCCCCCCCACCCCCCCCCCCCCCCCCCCCCCCCCCCCCCCCCCCCCCCCCCCCCCCACCCCCCCCCCCCCCCCCCCCCCCCCCCCCCCCCCCCCCCCCCCCCCCCCACCCCCCCCCCCCCCCCCCCCCCCCCCCCCCCCCCCCCCCCCCCCCCCCCCCCCCCCCCCCCCCCCCCCCCCCCCCCCCCCCCCCCCCCCCCCCACCCCCCCCCCCCCCCCCCCCCCCCCCCCCCCCCCCCCCCCCCCCCCCCCCCCCCCCCCCCCCCCCCCCCCCCCCCCCCCCCCCCCCCCCCCCCCCCCCCACCCCCCCCCCCCCCCCCCCCCCCCCCCCCCCCCCCCCCCCCCCCCCCCCCCCACCCCCCCCCCCCCCCCCCCACCCCCCCCCCCACCCCCCCCCCCCCCCCCCCCCCCCCCCCCCCCCCCCCCCCCCCCCCCCCCCCCCCCCCCCCCCCCCCCACCCCCCCCCCCCCCCCCCCCCCCCCCCCCCCCCCCCCCCCCCCCCCCCCCCCCCCCCCCCCCCCCCCCCCCCCCCCCCCCCCCCCCCCCCCCCCCCCCCCCCCCCCCCCCCCCCCCCCCCCCCCCCCCCCCCCCCCCCCCCCCCCCCCCCCCCCCCCCCCCCCCCCCCCCCCCCCCCCCCCCCCCCCCCCCCCCCCCCCCCCCCCCCCCCCCCCCCCCCCCCCCCCCCCCCCCCCCCACCCCCCCCCCCCCCCCCCCCCCCCCCCCCCCCCCCCCCCCCCCCCCCCCCCCCCCCCCCCCCCCCCCCCCCCCCCCCCCCCCCCCCCCCCACCCCCCCCCCCCCCCCCCCCCCCCCCCCCCCCCCCCCCCCCCCCCCCCCCCCCCCCCCCCCCCCCCCCCCCCCCCCCCCCCCCCCCCCCCCCCCCACCCCCCCCCCCCCCCCCCCCCCCCCCCCCCCCCCCCCCCCCCCCCCCCCCCCCCCCCCCCCCCCCCCCCCCCCCCACCCCCCCCCCCCCCCCCCCCCCCCCCCCCCCCCCCCCCCCCCCCCCCCCCCCCCCCCCCCCCCCCACCCCCCCCCCCCCCCCCCCCCCCCCCCCCCCCCCCCCCCCCCCCCCCCCCCCCCCCCCCCCCCCCCCCCCCCCCCCCCCCCCCCCCCCCCCCCCCCCCCCCCCCCCCCCCCCCCCCCACCCCCCCCCCCCCCCCCCCCCCCCCCCCCCCCCCCCCCCCCCCCCCCCCCCCCCCCCCCCCCCCCCCCCCCCCCCCCACCCCCCCCCCCCCCCCCCCCCCCCCCCCCCCCCCCCCCCCCCCCCCCCCCACCCCCCCCCCCCCCCCCCCCCCCCCCCCCCCCCCCCCCCCCCCCCCCCCCCCCCCCCCCCCCCCCCCCCCCCCCCCCCCCCCCACCCCCCCCCCCCCCCCCCCCCCCCCCCCCCCCCCCCCCCCCCCCCCCCCCCCCCCCCCCCCCCCCCCCCCCCCCCCCCCCCCCCCCCCCCCCCCCCCCCCCCCCCCCCCCCCCCCCCCCCCCCCCCCCCCCCCCCCCCCCCCCCCCCCCCCCCCCCCCCCCCCCCCACCCCCCCCCCCCCCCCCCCCCCCCCCCCCCCCCCCCCCCCCCCCCCCCCCCCCCCCCCCCCCCCCCCCCCCCCCCCCCCCCCCCCCCCCCCCCCCCCCCCCCCCCCCCCCCCCCCCCCCCCCCCCACCCCCCCCCCCCCCCCCCCCCCCCCCCCCCCCCCCCCCCCCCCCCCCCCCCCCCCCCCCCCCCCCCCCCCCCCCCCCCCCCCCCACCCCCCCCCCCCCCCCCCCCCCCCCCCCCCCCCCCCCCCCCCCCCCCCCCCCCCCCCCCCCCCCCCCCCCCCCCCCCCCACCCCCCCCCCCCCCCCCCCCCCCCCCCCCCCCCCCCCCCCCCCACCCCCCCCCCCCCCCACCCCCCCCCCCCCCCCCCCCCCCCCCCCCCCCCCCCCCCCCCCCCCCCCCCCCCCCCCCCCCCCCCCCCCCCCCCCCCCCCCCCCCCCCCCCCCCCCCCCCCCCCCCCCCCCCCCCCCCCCCCCCCCACCCCCCCCCCCCCCCCCCCCCCCCCCCCCCCCCCCCCCCCCCCCCCCCCCCCCCCCCCCCCCCCCCCCCCCCCCCCCACCCCCCCCCCCCCCCCCCCCCCCCCCCCCCCCCCCCACCCCCCCCCCCC
>JAWZYV010004712.1:0-11961 GCA_038373885.1 Cheiracanthium punctorium | reverse complement strand
TAATTTAACTCATAATAAAGTGAAATGTTACTGTTTATTAATTTTGAATGATTTCCATGTTCTTTTCTGCTGGAGCTATTTTTTGATAGTATTTGATTCTGTTCCCCCATTCGAGTTTCAGCCTCGTTTATGGTACATGTACTTGCATTGAATATGTTAAATTATTTTTTATAAGCTAACAAATAGTTGACGATTACACAATCAGTATCATTTAACTAACATACTATATAGTTTACGCAGATTCCTGAGTCACTGATTCACTGACTTTCTAACGATTCCGAGAAACCACCCCAAGATATAACTTTTACCACCATGACTCCAAAATGGTTAAAATGTTAAGCACAAACGCGTAATAACTTCTACATAGTTTTTACTATTCGAATGAAATTTTTTTAATTATGTATAAAAATACAGAAATTAATTTGCTCTACTTTAAAAATCTAAGTGAAAAAGTGAATCCTTTGTGTAACAAAATGCGTTGTCGCAGTTGACATTCATATGTTCTATTGAAGTCATGGTCATCAGTAGAGATACGTAATTTTTGCAAATAAAATACTAAAATTTCGCATTTAAAAAAAAAAAATACAAAACCAAAATTTCGCATTTATTCGCAAAAAATCAATAATAATAAAAATATAGTAAAGTACGTAAAATGTTTAATTAAAAGCTAACATTGTAGATGTTTCTACATCTAGCTCAGAGCTGTATACTGGTCAGCGTGCCGAATTCCTGACACAGAGATTCGGAGTTCGAATCCCGCTGACGGTAGGTCAGAAACAAATGATTTAATTCTAAAACTAAATCATCTCTCAGCATTTATACTAAAATATCCCTGAGCATCTACACTGTTCACTAGACTAAAGAGGCTCTGGATTCTGCCTGTGCAAAGCTACGTTAGCAGTATTTTGTTCTTACTAAAGTCTGTGTGATATCAGTAAGTGTTTATTGTTTAATCACTTCAAGTAGTTGTCCATGAAAATGAGTCTATCCATCCATGATTTCATCCTCTGGTATTTAAAAAATGGTATTTTAGAGAAGCTTTCCAGGATCAAATCGGTTTTCATAGATGAAATAGGTATCGCTGCAGCTAAAGATGGACAAAATAACTTGCCAATGTGCTGATAGGATTCGTTTGTCGTATTGGATTTCATGTGTGCAGACCAGGGGCGTAGCCAAGGGGGGGGGGGTTAGGGGGGTCATAACACCCCCCCCATGAGAAATTTTTTGCCATACAAAATGTATATTCTTCACTACATTATCACACATATGTATACATATATATGAGTTGCAGTAGTCGTAACCCCCCCCATGAAAAATTTCTGGCTACGCCCCTGGTGCAGACGATTTGTCTAAACATTTTTCGGCTGCTGTCTTCAGCATAATACTGTGCTCTTCATCAATTTCGCAATTTCCATTTGACGAAATGCTTTTTGTTTTTTCACCAAAACAGCCTTCCCATTGACGATTAAGAGAAGAGTTTAAAGCTTCTAATTTACTCCAGAAAATGTGCGCAAATGGATAATCTGATCCTTCTAGATTTTCAATTATTTTTATGATTTTCGAACAGAACTCAGATACGAATACTAATTGAACTCGTATTTTACGAGCCAGAATTACAGCTCCAAAACATAATTTTAGGTAACTGATAGTGGAGTTTTCGTCCTCATATTCATGAAGAAAATAAGGAATATGCGTCATATATTCGTTCAAATAGATGACAGATTTGAACCAAGAATTTCATCTAGTTACAATTGATGTGGGTAAAGTTTTGTAATCAGTTGAGGAGCATGTTCTTTTAGGTAGCTTAAATAGGCATTTTTCATTCTCATCGGCAAAAACTGATAATGACCGAGATTTCGTGGAAATATATACAAATTTTAAAAATCGCATTTATCGCATATAATTGGCAAATATCGCTTTTATCGCATCTATTTCGTAAATACGAAATTTACTTATCCCTAGTCATCAGGCTTTGAAGTGAAAAATGAGATTCCAGTTCGTTTAAAATCTATTTTTCCAGACAACATACTTCCAGATGACATAGTAACTATTTTTGTTTGCTTTTTTTTTCATTAAAATGATATCCTCTACATGAAGCATTGATATAAGAGGACAAAATTTTTTTGCACAAATCGAAATCGTTCGAATTAAACAAGTTTGGGAAAGGCTCTTCAATGTAGCACCTACGTTAAAAATCTCGCATACGTCGCATAGCATTCGGTAAATTTTTTAAACTCCTGTTATCTAAGAGAACTTACTATTTGAAAATTGTGAACTTTGTGTAACACAGTCATTTATTTCATATACTCTTTAATTTGGGCGTAAAATGGGTGTCTTTCTACTTCATGTTTGTCAATTTCACGCAATTTTGCATGCTTTTCTGCTTTGCTGCAAAAGCCTGAGCAATTTAATGCTGGCGAAATTGGCCGAACCTGGCATTCATGAAGCTCCTGTTATCTAAGAGAACTTACTATTTGAAAATTGTGAACTTTGTGTAACACACTTATTTATTTCATATTCTCTTTAACTTGGGCGTAAAATGGGTGTCTTTCTACTTCATGTTTGTCAATTTCACGCAATTTTGTATGCTTTTCTGCTTTGCTGCAAAAGCCTGAGCAATTTAATGCTGGCGAAATTGGCCGAACCTGGCATTCATGAAGCTCGCCTTTTCAGTTTTTTATTAATATCCTCTAAAATAATTGTAAATTTCGAAATTTAAGCCAGCTTACCGGCTTCCACGGGTTTTCCGAATCCGTGGACACCTTCCGTCGAAACTCGAATCCCCACGGTTTCGGAGGAATGGTTTGACAAGCTTTTTGACAGCGGCAGCTGCAGCTGGAATAACTTTTTTTTAGAATATAGACACATGTAAAATAAAGCAGTTCCTTCACTTTGAAAAAAAATATAACAACGCTCTATAAAATGTTCGATATGCAGTTTGATTTGCACATAAAAGAAAGACACTTAACCCAATAAATCTAGAACCTAATTTAAAGAATTTTTTTTCCCGGGAAGTTTGTACTGTACTTAAAACTACTTTATTACTAGTAAAGCTACAAATGAATTTATTAAAAAACGCCTTTACTTAATAAATCATATTTTTTTAATACAGGTGTATACAGTGATATTTTCAAAGACAAATAAATGTTTTATCAAGAAATTGTGTCATTTTTACTTAATTGATGTCTAATTTTCAAAATTGGGTATAAATTGAGTTACTTTACATGCTGTATGAACAAAAGTTGGTTTCTTTGTGTGTGTGTGTAGAGCATGTGCGAAATCCTCAAAACATCTGCAATTTCGATTGCCTTTGCGGATCGTGGAATTTTATTTAAATTCTCGCTAATTCAAAGAATTTCCTTTTAAAGTAGTTGTTTAAATTTGTTATTATTGCAGGTAAACAGCACTCTCCCCCCTCCCAAAGGAGAATTAAATTCAAGATATGTTAGTCAACTCGTCCCAACATCCTACAGAACATGCATGCGAGCTACCGTGGTTCACTCTGCTAAAAATCGTCATCTTGGTTGCAGCAAGAACTGCAAGACGAGACATGTAAGTCCATCCCCTCTCGTCACTCCGTTTAGCGGAGGTCACGTGGCCTTAAAAGCAGGAGGGGGTGTTTATGTTACTTTTATGTCCCTGCCGCTATAAAGGGATATAAGTTTTTTTTTTTTTCTTCCCTTTTGCGCGACTTCAAAACTTGGATAAAAAGAATTTTTCTTTGGGTAGAAATACCCCCTACTAGCTTAATCGAAAAATAAATTACTTTTAAGTAAACTGTAACTAGTCTGAGGTAGAGTTAATCGGAGGGAAGTCGGAAGGAAGTTCAACAAGCTGCTTAGAACATAAGCGTTAAGTTATATCAATTTTTAGAGTTGCGGAGTTCACAGCCAGGTACTTCTTATCGGGGAGGTTTAGATACATCGGCAATTTTCCTTGATTTATCGCAAATAGCACATCCAGTGCATGCGTAGTCTGTTTTACTTTCAGAAGCATTTACCAGAAGTGATGATGTGAAACTGTCAATTCCGAAGACTGTTGAATATGAAGGTACATTTCTATCTCGAAGTATTTTGCTTTAATTTTTCATCTCAAATTACCAATTAATTGAATACATTTGGAAATTTAATGTAATTTAATACAAATGTATTTTATAGAGAATTGATTGACTGTAATTTTGGTATTTAGATTGAAATGTATCAAATCTTCTTTGCAAGAGTATTTAATTGCATGATTGACGTAAGAGTCGTTGTTCAAAGTGATTGGAATGAAATTTTTAAATGATTAGTTTTCTAGAAGACTTGAGCCCATAATTTTACGCTTATGTTCTTAACTCTTTTAGTTACTATATCCATATATATTGTAAGTGCATAGTTCTTCGGTTGCATTTCGTCAGGGCATACATCGGAACTGTTACTTTCGAATGTATATTTTGTATGTGTATGCTCATTGGTACACTGGAAAGTGGTTCTATTTATTTTACGTTACATCGTTTGGTGTATACTGAAATGATTATTTATGATTGGCGTCGAATTAATCTTTTTTCGGTGGGCCCAAATCTCTAATTCTTATTTACCCGAGATATAAGTAAAAATAATATTTGGCTTTTCTGCTTTGCTGCAATTTATTAAATCTTCCTATCGATTTTTTTTTATCACTTCCATTCGTGGTACGGCTTCGAAATCGATCATACAGGGGGGGGGGGAGGGGTTGGTGACAATACCATATGCAACTCAATATTCGGAGAAATATAAGCTTGTTAAACTAAGTTTGTGTCAGCGGTTCGAGAGTCCTCGTAGACAGTCTGGGTATGAGGGCCACTCTTGTTCGGGGCCTTGTTATCGCATGGGCAAATCGGGTCTTTGCCCAGGGTCCCCTGGCTTGAAAGGGGGTCCCCAATTTCAAATTCTGTTCTGAAATATTCTTTTTTTATATCAAAAATTTATAAAAAAAATAAACAAATTTCATAGAGGGGGGGGGGGCTATTGATCATAATCGGGACCTGCTCTTGTAGTGCAGCAGTAAACTTCTACTGTAGAGTAGACCTGCAACCAGACTCGTATCTAGTGTTGATATTTTTTTTTTTCACCATCTTGCAACCCGGGAAAAAAAAGTTTGTAGAAATTGGCTTCTGTAGGCAATAAAATGTGGAATCGTGGGGCTGTTACTCAGTTTCCTTTGAAAGACTATGACGTGGTAAAGTTTTCAGATTTTGTTGCACTTAGAAAAGGATAACGCAACCGTCTGTTTTCTTTTTCTGTACCAGTAGTGGTGCCAGACCGAGCGGATAGTTATGTTCCGTACAGTATGACATATATATCTATATACATGATTGTTATTTTGAAAATTAGTATTAATTTAATGTAGTAGTTTATCTTAATAACTTTGCTCAGTCTAAAATGTTTGAAAAGTAATTATCGATCTACCAGGTCGTCTTTATATTTTTAAAAATTTCTGGAGTTTTGTTTTACATTATGGCCTATAGGGAGAAATTATTGAAAGTGCGCTAGCGTTTAAAGGGCGCATTCGATTGAGCTTCAGTTTGGTATATATGTTTGAATTATTCATTGATTAAAATTTATTTAAATGCTTGGTAATGATCTTAATCGTAAGTCTTCAGAAAGTCGAGTGGGGTCGCTCCAGATTTTTAATGTTGAAAATGAGAACTTTGCTTGCTGTGTTGGCGCCCGTTTTCAGGCGAAAAAAAAAAAAGAATATATTTGGGACCCTCTACGAGTTGATGAAAGTTATATGATGATCTTTTTATTGGGAAATGACAACTATACACATTCGAAAACGTGAAATTAAGAGGAGCAATTTTAGCTGGACCGCTAGATATTACGTTATGAAATGATTGATAATTTAGTCTTCTAAGAGTTCGTCCTATCATTACGTCAGGCTTCTAGAGAACGAATTTGAAAGTAACAAAGCAACGGTGTGGGTTCACTTTCACTAGAAACTGCCAAACGTACATTCTAGGTAAATTTTGGCTAAAAAAGGATTTCCAGAAGTATGTCGGTAAAGTAGCTCACTGACATACATTAACCTTTTACAGGTCAAATTCGAATGCAGGCATATTTCGAGTTTTTTTTTTTTTTTTTTTTTTTTTTTTTGCATATTTTGTCTTTTAATGCGTTGGTTAATGGTTAAGAGTCATTTAAACGGGGAAGAGAAATTGTATACAACTTTAACTGTGTTCGTTCCCAGTTGGAAGCATGGGTCATTTCTGACTTTTTTTTGGGGGGGGGCTATACTTTCATGAGTACTTTAAATAATTTGTGAAATAATAATTAATTTACATTATTTAAAAATATATCTTAAAGATATGAATTAAGTTCGTAGGGTGAAGCGTGTGTATCAAGATAGTTCTGTGTTTGGTATTGTTGACTGTCAATCAAATAGAATACTTAGTTTAAATGTGCTGGTAAGACAAAGTTCTATCAGAAATTCTATGGGGCATTTTGGAATATTCTAGAGGCACATGATCTATATTTTGAATCATGTCATTTTCGTAGTATTTTAGCTTTGATGTAAATATAGAAGGCAGATAATGGGCGGCTAATATTACCTTATATGGTGTTCATCGCTTTTCTTATACTTTACGAATAATCATTTATGTATGTGCGAATGTAGATAGGCGGCAAAACTTCTTAAGAGTGAAGTTAATAGTTTAATTTTAAGAAATGGGAGTGGTAATTTCCGGTTAATCGGTCAGGTGCTTTTGAATAATGGTGTTAACATTTTTTTATACATTTCTTTATTAGTTTGTCGTATTCATGTGCACTTAGTTTTATTTGTGTAAGTGCACGAATGGGAATATGTTAATGGAGATTTGCGTTTTATATGTATATCTATGTATGCTAATCCAGTGTACATGCGTGTCGATTGCATGTTTGGGTACGTGTGCCTACGTACTTTCGGAAGTACGAGTATGTGTGAAAGTGTGTATGTTTGAGTGCACATTCGAATGTATAAATGCATGTATGCATTGTTGTACGTATGTTTGATTGCATGTGCGTGTAAATGGTTGTGTACGGAGTGCGTGCCTGCGTCTTCTAAGGAGTGAGCATATATGCGTATGTATGAGTGTGTACAAGAATGTGTGAATGTACATATTATATGTACTTTCACATGTATGAGGTGTATGCGTATGAATGCTTGTATCTAAAGCGTGAGCATATGTGGTGTGTGAATGTATGTTTGAATGCATGAGTATCCGTGTATATGTGTCTTGTGACGTGTAAATGTGGATGGATAACCAGTGTGTGTATATATGCTTGCATAGGTGTTTGTAACATGTAAATGTATGTGTATGTATTTATACTTGTGTAAATGCTTGCAATGTGCAAATGCATATGGAAATCTGAATCGTATGAATGTATAGGTGTTTCTGTGTATATATTTGTACGAATGTTTGTGATGTATGAATGTATAGGTGTATCTATGTATATATTTATATGAATGTATGACGTATGAATGCGTGTGACGTATGAGTGTATGACGTATGAATGCGTGTGCCGTATGAATGAATGAAAGGATCGAAGGAACAGCAAGGCGAAAGGAAGACGAGACATGCAACGCACAACATGGAACTGCTGTTCTGGAGCGTGCGGGGTGGTGCGAGACCCGGATCCAGTCCTTCTGCCGAGCCCAGGGTGCAGGAGTGTCACGTGACTGCAAGCGGTCCCGCATTCGAAGGAGGTAAGTGAATCTACGTGGCCGCTTAATATAGCATTGCAGAGCTGGCTGCTCGGACTCGCGCCATGTTAAGGCGAATGCTCGAGATTTTGTACTTCTTCAGGCGACTCAATTTTGTGATGGTTAAAAATGACTTCTGTTTAGAGAAAAACTTTTAAGAGATGGTCCCATTTGCTTATACAGTTCTATGTTCCACTAATCTTCTACTATACAGGGTGTACAAAAAGTCCCTGACACATTTCAAAATTAAATATAAAATCAATTGATTGGGTTACGAGATTGCGTTTTGTACCAAACCCCAAAGCAGAATGTTTTGCAATGTTCTGCAACGCTCTCTCAACTACCCAAAAATGTTCTGCAGGAAATATACCTTAATATACAGAGGGCTATTATGTTAGGATATTAGTAAGCGTAACCTATATCTAAAATATTAAATGAAATTAGAGAAACTTTGTGTAATTATCAAAGTAACAAGGAAATGAAACATTAACTGAACAGATATATATATATGTAGAGAAAATATTTCGAACTAAAGCTTAAAATTCCCGGTCGCCAGGTGGCGATTAAACTTCTGACTACCGGCCAGACGAATTCTATCGTTTGTTAACTCAGGTTTCGCACTAGACTGAGGGATTGCACGATTCTTGCTCTTGCAATGCCACACAGAATCCCCCTCAAAACAAACAAACAACAACAACAAAAAAAAAAAAAAAGTAGCGGGCTTTTCCTGTGTGCTGGGTTGTTCAATTTTGATGAAGCAGCTAAATATTTAATGGGATAAAGAATCAAATATCATTAAATTCTATTGTTATCAAAATCATTTGTGTATTATATTGCTAATTTTGATATTTATAATCTGCTGAGTTCATTCTAGGCGAGGTCAGTGGTGCCGCGCCCCGATGCCCTTTAAAAAAAAAATTTCGTTAGCGCCCCGATGATGAAAAACTAGACACCCTCTTTTGCCAGCGAAGTTCTTTTTACTCTCTTAAGAAAGTTTCTTTAGCCCTTTTATTTGTTTAACTGTTATTTGTTTGCTCACACCTAATGTGTTAATGATACTTGTCAAATGAAAAGGAGGAATTTGCACAACTGCTATGGTAATAGAACTCTCCCGCCCTCTTTCCCCCTCCGGAAGCACTCGAGAGGCCCAGTCCGGGTAGTAGCGGACCTTGATGAGAAGGGGGATGGAAATCAACTGTGTAAAAACTAATTCATCTATAATTTTTTTTATTAATGGACCGATTTGTTTGAAAATTTGGGGAGCACTTTTAAATGCAAAAATTGATTCATTGTCTAAATTTTAGAAAGACATCTTAATTTGTTCAAAAGTTAGAAATTTATTGTCAAAACATAATTTCTTTCCCCTTTCTTACTTTGTGGCTTGGAGTTACAGAATGCTTTGTGGTTTTCTTTGTGAGCTAGACGGGGAGGCAAATGTTCTTATCTCCTTTCCGGCTATTTCAATATTACCACTTAAATAGATGACCAGCTGATTGTTAATATCAACGGAATATTTATTATGGCTGCATGATAATCCTGAAAAAATTTTTAGCTATTGTTGTCCATTAAAAAAAAATTAAGAACTGAAATTTGTAGTGGAATAAATATTGAATAACTGAAATAGATATGTATACCATTATAGGGTTATTTTGAACAGAAGAGTTATTAATATTTTTATGCATTCACTATAATATTTTAAATGTTTGAACTTTGCAAAATAGAGAATGAAAATAAAAGTAAAATAATTTTCTCAATAAAGACTTTTGTTCCTTAAGACTTTTGGGTATTTCATATTTAAAATCTTTTCTCTTCCTTTATAATCTTACCCCCCCCCCTCCCTACAACCAAATGCTCAGAAGTCTGATGCACTTAAGTAAGCAGTGTAACAGACCCCGTGTCTCCTTGTCATGAAGTATGCAAAAGTGCTAGTGCAAATATAATGAGACGTTTCTTTGGTGAAGATGGGCCTGGAAAGTTGATATGTGTTTGCACTGCTGACATTTTATATACAGCTTTCTTTCCATCTTTTTCTGGGGAGTTAAATGAGTATGGAGAAAAAGAACTTGCAGAATTCTGTACAGTTTTTAATAAAATATATTGAATTTTTCAGAAGAGATAATTAGAAAATATAATCGGGCCAATAATTTAAATTTATCATACGCTATCGATGTTAATTTTTATATGTAAGGCTAAATATTCTTAATTGCAACAATAACCATAAAATATTCAAATGTTGCATTCGCAAAATGTTGGAATTCTCAAGATTTTCAGACCGATGTTTCGAAATCGCGTAAATTTTCGGACCCGTTTATAGTCGTTTTGCATTTCTAAATGCATCCATAATTACTTAAAGCATAGTATTATCTATAATAATTATGAATAAACTGTAATAGGAAGATCAGTTTAACGAAACAATCGTTCACAGCATAAACTTGCAAGAGCGCGAAACATCCGGAGCATCGTTACTAACTGCTTTTGCTAATCTGAAATTATGAATATTTATTAAATAATTTGCAACTGTGTAGTTACTAAACATAACTTCTGACATTGCAGTATCAAGATCGACAGGCGGAATTGCTTAATCTCCCTTTCCCTTTCTAAATATGAGTGCGTATTTGTTTGAAAATCCTGATGGCGTTTTCTTGTTGCGTCAGCAGAAAACAAACATCGGAGAGGCACCTTTAAGGTCAGCTCATAGCTCACGAAAGATGAAATAAAAAAGCTATTTAATAAACATCCTATTCAGAAGAGGGTAAATTATTTGCAAAAATGCATTTTAACGGTTGCATATATGAAGGTCTAATTTTACTACTTGTAATTTTGAAGTGGCCATTTTAATCGATTGTATTTTTGTAAAGGAGCCGTTTTAATCCAATTTTTTTAAAGGGGTCGCACATAACAATTCTCAGTTTTATATGTTCCTATAATTTTTAAAATTATAGGAGTATTACACTCAAAGCAAGAGACTGTCTCGAGCAGACATATTTACCGGGGGGAAAAAACGTAGCTAGAAAATGAATGTGAATGATATTGCAAGTGATAAGCGCTGTCCGTTCTCCACATGTGGGGTCCAAAAAGGTGGCGCTCTCCAGAAGGAGATGATCAGGCGCCTTTTGGGTGATAATTCACTTTTGACTAATTGCCGCGCCGTTGTCATCTCCCCCCCCCAAAGGAATATATTCTTTCTATGGCCTGGATGCAGGAGATGAAATGGTATCCCCTCCAGATTGCTGTCTGGCTTTTGAGTTTGACTTTCTGTTAAAAGTGATTTGATTTCTCCCCTGCTTCTCTCCCTTTTCAGTCCTCATCCGTAATTGTTCTGCAGCGGAGCTCTTTGTTCTGCGACGGACGTCGGCCGATTTCGGCCATGTTCTGCGTTGGGTGGTACCAAAATGCTTCCTATGATGAAAAGTTTTGTTTAAGCAAATAAAAAATAGTTCCAAATTTCACCCATAGATGGCGCTGCTTAACCTTGAATTAATGAGTTGAAATGCGTATTTCATTTTTAGACTTAAACCCCTCTTGATTTCTTCCTGTGGGGGTATGTGAAGGATAAAGTTTACTGCTCTCCTGTGGCTGATATCGAAGAAACGAAAGAGGCGAATCACACAGGTAATTCAATCAAAACCACGAGCAATGCTACCAAATGCGTGGAGTGAAATTGAGTACCGTTTGGATGGGGTTAGATCTACATCAGGTGCACATATTGAAGTATGGTAGCTGGTTATGCTTGTATCTGCTTCACAAAATAAAAATGCTGAATATTTAATGGTGAGTTTTGTTTTTACTGTTTCTACAGCGCCATCTATGGGTGAAATTTGGAAACTACTTTTTTTTATTTGCATTAACAAAATTTTCATCATAGGAAGCATTTGGGTACAAACCGCAATCTCGTAACCCAATTAGTTCATTTTATATTTAAATTTGGAAATGTGTCAGGGACTTTTGTCAAAAGTAGTAGCACGAGCTGGTGCCCTACCACGACGTTATTCCGAGCTTATCAGTGACGGATAGTTCTCGCTCACGGATAGTCAAATTCTTTGGATAAATAGCCGCGACCCTCCATTGGGTGCTACCACTCGTTTAGCGTATAAAATGAAGTTGAGAATTTAAAACCTGTTCTGAACGGTTCCGACACTCTCGGGTAACAGAGACATATCCACCGAACACAGTACACTGCTTCCTCTCTATTTCTACCATTTCGAAATTAGGACATTCTATTCAGAAATTTCGAGGGGTTGGAGGGCTTCGATCCATGAAGGG
>JAWZYV010004711.1:0-10669 GCA_038373885.1 Cheiracanthium punctorium | reverse complement strand
TAGATTTCGTGATATCCATAAAGTTTGTAAAGTATGTGTGCGTTTCAGGAGCTTTCGTTGTGTTCGGCTGTGGTTTTTAGCTTCTCTTTGGTGTTTCCAAGGTCGCTTTTTAGGTTTGTTAGGTTTGTGTACGGGTTTTGTAGAAGGTTCTTCGTCCTCCGACATTTCGCTGAATTCATCGGCGGATATGATTTGAGTAGTAGGTGGGTTCTACGTTATTATTGCTGGAAGTACTTGCCAGGTTTTGTAGAGCGTAGCAGTGATCTTCCTGGGGTTTGGTTAATGGTGGTTTCTCCCACGCGGACACTTTAGGGGTGGGGGCAGGCTTAAATGTTTGTAGGTTATTTAGTATGTTTGTTTGGGACGTTTTGTTTGGTTTTGATTTCGCTAACAGCGCCTGGGTGTTTATTTCTGTTTGCAGGATTTTTTGGACATCCCCGATAATTTGCGGGGTGGGTGCCAGTACAGTTAGCACATTTAAAGTACTCCTGCCCTCGGGTAGGACAGCTACGGACCAAATGGGGCTCCCCACATTTTAGACACTTGGGGGTTAGGGAACATGTCATGGACGAGTGTCCGTAGGCTTGGCAGTTATAACACTGACGTATTTTTGGCTTTCGGTAGTCTTCAACAGTAATATCAAGCCAGTAGTATTTTCTAAGATTATAGATATCCGCGTGGTTTGGCGTGGGTTTTAAGTGAGATGAGAAATATGTCAAGGGGTTTTTTGGTTTTCCTGTTTGTTAAGTAAGTTATGCTTAGGGGCTCAAATTTGTGTTCCCGCAGATAGTCGTCGATATCCTGGGAAGGTGTATTTGATTTGATGCCTTTTATGATGATTTTGCGTGGTCTAAGCTCTCTAGGGTCCATTGACTGGAATCCGATATTATTTTCAACTGAGGTATGTTTGGAGAGAGCGAAATTTGTTAGGGTCTTTGAGCATAAAGCAAGTCCATATTTTTAATTTAAAATAAAACTGTTCAAAAATAGTGGTGGAAAATTTTCCGATAAAATCGGAACGGTTGGCAGCTATGATATAGTGATGGGTAGCTTAAATCTGTGCTCTCCAACTTTTTTTATCGTCACGAACCGGTCAACGTTTGATAATTTTACCGCGGCCCGCCTGAGGGTGGGAGGGTGAGGGCTTGAATGTTTCTAATTTAGATTGGTTTGATTTAATAACTTTAATTTAATTGTATTTAAACATGCCTCCAAAATAAAATACAGTTACACCAAAAAGAAAAAATGAATATAAAGTGATGTAGCATTTCAACCGGCAGAGTTGTCTGCAATAGTTTTATGGAAAGAACATTTATTCTCTATTTTATGACAATTTTAATTCATGATCTTGAAATCTTTAATAAACAACAATAAGAAAAGACAAATGTTAAAAGAATAAAAATATTTCTTCTGTTAAGAAGGTATAAATCAACACAAACACGACAAAGTCGCAAAAACCCGAGAGAAATGCATCAAAGTAAATAAAATCCAAAGAATTTAATGTTCCTTGGCGGCCCGGTATTAATTGATCCGAAGACCCGGACCGGTCCGCGGCCCGGGGGTTGTGGACCAATGGATTAAATAATAAATGAAATATTAGAAATCAATTAAAGATTTATTTTTAAATTTAAATAATCCAAGATAGCTCTGTAAAAGTTTATGAAAATGGCTATTTTTATGATTTTTTTCTCAGTTTCCCACTAATGATAGAAATGCAACTTGCATTTCAAACAATCAAGTCATCTTTTGACTTTATCTGCTATTTTTTTCAAGTCAATATTGATAAAATTCATTTTTTCAAAATTTTTTTTAATTTGATGTTATCAATTGGAAACATTAGCCAGTAAAAGGTTAAGAAGAATCCAAAAAAATATAAGTAGTTGAAAGTTTAGGTCGAATTTTAAAAAAAAGTTTTGGAAGCCGATTGTATGCTGTGGCATAGGGTTAGGTGGGGTAAAATGAACAGTCTACAAAAAGCAGGCAATAAATGTCAAATGCATTGGTTCATTGGCATACTGATTTTTGTTTAGCTCATTTATGTTACAAGCCATATTTTTAAACTAATTTATTTGATTTATTACTATTCTTTTAATATGTAATGGCAGCACTTAGAGTTTCATGTTTGACTCTATCTATACAAGGTTAAAATTTACTCTGCTGTAGCATTTTTGTGATTTAAAGTTCTTGAAATTTTGATGATACAAAGCCTACTGTAGCGAAATCTCGCTCTCCAGCAGAGGGCGTGAGCAAGCACTCTCTAACTAGTTGTCGATGTGAGAGAACGACAGACGAGTTTTGATTGTACTTCGATAAGCGCACACATGCGCATTCGTTTTGTAAAACTTCAATGTAAATATTATGTACATTTAATTAAATAGATTTAGTCAAGACTACCTCTCTTCGAGTCATTCATTTGAATATTTCGATTGACCACCTTTGATGAACCACCGACGTTAGTTTTGAATTGCTTTTCGAAAGTGCCTTTTTGTCGTCATGGTGCATAGCGGCTGGTAAGGGCCGAATGCTCTTTATCTGTGATCAACTACATTGTTCGAGATTCTAGTAAGGGAGGTAAGTCCGCATTTTGATTTCGATATGAGTCTTGACAAGTTGAAAAAAAAAAGAGATCGACTCAAAAGGGTCTTATAACGAAGTTGTTTGGAAAAATTGATGAAAGTTTGAAATCGGAAGTAGATTCGAAAAAACTAAAACTTTTGTTAAATCAATTGATAGAAAAATCTGATCATATTAAATTGGTTGATTCTGAAATTTTGAACGAAATTGATGTCAAGGAAGTAGAAACGGAAGTGGAAGCTTCCGAAGAGTATTTGGATAATTTGATAGCTTATAAATGTAAACTGTGCGATAGGGTTGAAGAATTAGATCGTGATATAGTTCATGTTCCAAATTCAAGTGCCAACGGTAAAGTAACAACTTCGTCGATCGCTTCAAATCAAACCTTTGAAGTTACTAACTCGATAAAACTGCCAAAGCTGACAGTAAATAAATTTTTCGGTGATACATCACTCTGGCTAGAAATTATAGGCCAATTTGAAAACACAATTGATAAAAACCCAAATCTGAATAAAATTGAAAAATTGATCTATTTGAAAAATTGTCTTGGAGGATCTGCTGCCAAAGCTGTTTCGGGCTTAGCATTGAAAGATGAAAATTATGACGCTGCTTTGAAAATTTTACGTTCGAGATTTGGACAAAATAATCTGTTAATGAACTCTCATTTGGGAAAACTGTTAGATATCCCCCCTGTCAGAGATTCGAGCGATACTGCGGGTTTGAGAAGACTGTTTGACCGTGCCGAAATCCCAAGTTAGAAATCTTGCGTCATTGCGAATTGATTCAAAATCATATGGAAACCTCCTAGTACAAATCCTTTTAAAAATATTGCCACCCGATCTGACATTAGAGTATAGCAGATCAAATAAGTCTGAAAGTTGGAATCTTGAAGCTCTTTTGAAATTTTTGGAAGACGAAATCCTTAGCCGCGAAAGAGCACTTGCCGTTTATTCGGGTAGAAATCCCCTGCGCGCAGATAGACTGGGTCAAGGTCGTGAGTTCAAAGTTCGAAGCGCTGATTCACCGAAATATAGAAACAGCGTTTCGAAGACTCCGACTTCCGCTCACGAACTGCTAACCAATATTAATTTGAAATGCATCTTCTGCAAAAATCAGCATGACTCAGAGAGCTGTGGGGAGGGTAGCGTTGAAGCTAGAAGAGAGCTTTTGAAAAGAGAAGCCAGATGCCTAAATTGCTTAATTCCATCACACCGGGCTAATGAATGTCGCCAGAGAGACGTTTGCTCCTTCTGCGGGAATAAATATAAACATTCGAAAGCCATTTTTTATCGGTTTCATAATAAAACAAAAAAGGAAAATCCCATAGACGCCAATTCGCTTCCAGAGGCGTCCGCTCCGCATGATACGGCCGTCTCGTCCTGTCAAATTGAGAAAAAATAGCAACAGTAAGAGAATTTTTCTCCAAATGGCGGCTGTCTCCGCATGTAATAAAAATAATCTTTTCGAAAATGTAAGATTGTTATTCGACAGTGGCTCCATGCGCAGTTTCATAACGAAAGATGTTTCTAGAAAGTTAAAACTTCCTTTCATTCGCAAAGAGTTGCTTTCGGTCCACTCCTTTGGTGGTGAAACACCTATGGAAAAGTCCTTTGATGTTGTCCGGGTCAAATTAGAAAATAGAAATGACCCGAATCTAAACGTATACGTCGAGGTGTTAGAAATCGAAGAAATTTCATCAGCACAAATTTCTCCTCCAGATGTTGATCTAATAAATAAAATCAAAGATTTGAGAAGTCTGAAATTGTCGGACACTTACACAGAAAACGGAAATGCTAAAATCTCAATTCTAATCGGGGCAGACTATTATTATTCTCTAATTTCGGGAAGAATAAAACGGATTAATAAACAGCTAGTCGCAACCGAAACTTTGTTCGGATGGTGTTTGTTGGGGAAAGGTGAAACTAAGTCCATGGATTCCTTGGCGATGAAATTTATAGTTGAAGAAAGCAATATCTCTGAAGATATTAAAAAATTCTGGCAGTTGGAAAGCCTCGGAATTGAATCTGAAATTGAAACTTCTGATCCACTTAGTGACAGAAGCTCGAAAAAATATGAATCTAGTGTCGTACACCAAAATAAAACATATAAAGTACGATTACCTTGGAAATCTGAAAAGGGACATCTGTTACAAAACAATCGTGAAATCGCTCTTGAAAGATTTTCTAGACTCTGTTCGAAGTTTCGAAACGACCGAACTTTGTTTTCAGAATATAAAAAGGTCATTGATGATTACCTCACTCAAAACATCATCGAGCCGGTTTATGAAAATGCCGAACCTGAAGTTAAACATCCAGAGTTTTATTTGCCCCACAGAGCTGTAATACGCGAAGATCGAGAAACAAGCAGACTCAGAGTAGTTTTCGATGCGTCGAGTCATAGTAAAGGAAACTTATCATTGAATGACTGCTTGGAAATAGGGCCTAACCTCTACCCCGACCTGTTTGAACTTTTACTCAAGTTTAGAGAATACCCAGTAGCCTTTATGACCGATATCAAACAAGCCTTTCTCAGAATTGAAATCGACGAAAGGGATAGAGATGTCACAAAATTTTTTTGGTCGGATTCACCTAGTTTCGAATCTCAACCCCCGCACGTATATCGGTTCACTCGAGTGTTATTTGGACTAAATTGTTCCCCGATTTTACTCGGTGCCACGATTAAACATCATTTGAGAAAGTTTGCCGACAAATTTCCCGACACTTGTGAATTACTAAATGAATCTTGCTATGTCGATGACATTATTGCGGGATCTAGTGACGCCGACAGTGCATTTGCTACTAGCAAAGAATGTATCAGGATTTTTGAAGAGGCAAATATGCAATTACATAAATGGAAAACCAATTCGGAAATTTTAAGGAAACTTTGGCATGACGATGGCATATCTGTAGAAACAACTACAGACGTTTTAGGACAGACTGGTATAACTTCTAAAGTTTTGGGTATCGCGTGGGATACTGAAAAGGATGGCTTTTATTTTGATACGCATAACTTGCAGGAGTTCCTCCGAAAGCAAATAAATTCGAAACGTTTTCTGCTACAAGTAGCTGGGCGTATATTCGATCCTGTAGGATTCATTACCCCATTTTTAATAAGAATCAAATTTCTAATTCAGCAAGTTTGGCAATTAGGTCTTCAATGGGATGAACTATTGCCCCTTGAATTTCGAGAAAAGTTTAATAAATGGTGCGAAGAACTGTCTAGCCTTGAAGCCATTCTCGTTCCTCGGTGTTATCTTATACAAAATAATTTCGATGAAGTCCAGTTACATTGTTTCTCAGACGCCTCGAAAATAGCCTATGGGACAGTTGCTTACTTGAGAATTAAAAATTCAGACAAGACCTTTCACACTAGCTTTGTGGCATCCAGGAGTCGAGTCGCTCCTTTGAAGATTCTTTCCTTGCCTCGACTAGAGCTCATGGGAGCACTTTTGTCGGCTAAATTATGTCGCAAGATTCTGAAAACACTAAAGTTCGTAAAGTCTTGCTATTTTTGGACAGACTCTTCTATCGTATACCATTGGATTAGAAACAATCCATTAAAATTTAAGCCGTTTGTCCAGCATAGAGTGGAAGAGATTCATAAAATGTCCGAACCCTCGAACTGGTTCCATTGTCCAGGAAAACTGAACCCTGCTGATTTAATCACAAGAGGATCTTCTATCGAAAAACTGAGAGGAAATGATATGTGGTGGCTTGGGCCAGTATTCTTAAGGCAGCCAACTAACTGCTGGCCTCGAGACGAACAGTGTCCGATGAACAACGAGGAGTTAGAATTGAGGAGCAGATTTAAACGCACTATTCAGAACAAATGTTCCGTAGAACCAAATGAAAAATTATTAGACCTGAAGAAGTTCAGTAACCTGACCAAACTACTTAGAGTTACTTCATATGTTCTAAGATTCGTATTTAACGTTAGACATACGACCAAGAGAAATGGAACCCTTTCTGCAGAAGAAATACAATTAGCCGAAGACTTTTGGATTCGAGATTCGCAAAGAGAATTTTTTGGTTCGGAAATTGCCAACTTGAAAAATAATCAAGTAATAAGATCTGATTCGTCGATTTACTCTTTAGCACCATTTTTGGACTCTAAGAAAATACTCAGGATCAAAGGTCGATTCGCTGAGTCAGATTTCTCTCTAGATGAAAAACAACCGATCCTCCTTCCTAAAATGTCGAGATTCACGGAGTTGTTGGTAAGAAAGGAACACGAAAAGGTAATGCATAGCGGAGTATCCCTAACGTTGACGAAAGTGAGAAAGAAATTCTGGATTCCTAAGTTACGACAATTAATAAAGAAGATTATCAGTAAATGTTTGATTTGCACGAAGTATTCAGCAAAACCTGCTGGCCAGATAACAGCTCCCTTAACCAAAGATAGAATATCCCAAACGCCTCCTTTTAATGTTTGCGGCGTTGATTTTGCTGGACCAATTTATGTTAAGAATGGTACGGGAACTATGAAATCTTATATAGCACTTTTCACTTGCGCGGTCACAAGAGCGATACATTTAGAGTTAGTTACAACAATGTCGACGAAATGCTTTTTGTTAGCCTTTAGGAGATTTGTGGCCAGACGAGGAAATTGTACTATTATATATTCGGATAATGCAAAGGCCTTTAAAAAGGCCAGTAGTGAACTAGAATACATCTCCGAAATATTGTTGAGTCATCAGTTGAAAGATTACATTTCTTCCCAAGGCATCACTTGGAAATTCATTGCGGAAAAATCCCCATGGTGGGGAGGATTCTATGAACGTTTAGTAAAGTCAGTGAAGGATCCGTTGCGAAAAATATTAGGTCGTGCACTGTTGAATTTTGAAGAGTTATCCACCTTACTGACTGAAATAGAAATGATTGTGAACATGAGACCGCTGACGTACGTTAACAACTCCCTGGACGAACCCTCGCCTGGACGAACCTCGCCGCTCTCATTTCTTAAACTTTGGAAGAAATGAAACAGAATTTCCAATAAGTTTGGTAGAACTTGAAGATACGTCTAGAGAATCTTTAACTCGAAGAAAGATGTACCAAACCCAACTTCTTAAGCAAGTCTGGAAGAAGTGGAGGAATCAATACTTACGAAATTTAAAAACTGCGTACCATCTTAAAACTCCTGAATCCTCCAAAGACATGAAAATTGGACAAGTCGTACTGATAGACGGAACATCAAAGAAACTACTGTGGGACTTGGGTATTATTCAGGAATCATTCACTGGAAGAGATGGACATGTTCGAGCTTGTTTAGTGAAAACTTCAAAGGGACTATTTAGGAAACCCGTGCAACTCTTGTACCCACTTGAAGTGACTGATGAACTTTAAAGACAAGACCATATCCTTTTTTATGACAATAATCATTAACTTTTCTCATAATCTAGTATTCAGAGTTAATAATTTGCATCCTTTAAAGTTTATGTTTAGATTATTATTTACGTGGAGAATTCAAAATTTAAGTTCGATTGTTTGACATATAATTTAGTAGTTATGTTTGTTTATTCCTTACTAGACATTTGTATTGTATTTTCTTTCGAATTAGATTTGTGTAGGTGAACTCTCTTGAAGAGTTCAGGTGGGGAGTGTAGCGAAATCTCGCTCTCCAGCAGAGGGCTGTGAGCAAGCACTCTCTAACTAGTTGTCGATATGAGAGAACGACAGACGAGTTTTGATTGTACTTCGATAAGCGCACACATGCGCATTCGTTTTGTAAAACTTCAATGTAAATATTATGTACATTTAATTAAATAGATTTAGTTAAGACTACCTCTCTTCGAGTCATTCATTTGAATATTTCGATTGACCACCTTTGATGAACCACGACGTTAGTTTTGAATTGCTTTTCGAAAGTACCCTTTTGTGGTCCCCTACTGTCATTCTTGAGGAATACATTTCTGTATCAAGATAATTTGTATTCGTATTATTTTTTATTTTGGAGTAGTTCAAAGAAAG
The DNA here is from genome assembly GCA_038373885.1 of Cheiracanthium punctorium. Taxonomy (NCBI): domain Eukaryota; kingdom Metazoa; phylum Arthropoda; class Arachnida; order Araneae; family Cheiracanthiidae; genus Cheiracanthium; species Cheiracanthium punctorium. The sequence goes on along the minus strand of JAWZYV010004711.1, from coordinate 2,129 downwards.
TGGGGTAAAACGATCATACTGCTAGGCTTGCACTTTAAGAACACATGTATCATTTTAGATTTCTTTTTTTCATCTGTAATATATTTTATACGGTATTAATAGTAATAACATGAATAAATAAATAGATTCTGTTATTCTACTTTTATTTTTACCTGGAAATAAGAAAAATAACCCAAAATTAGGATACTGGAATTATAAATTTATAAATAAATGCTAACAGAGGATGTGATTGCTGCATATTTTGAAGAAAAGCATGAAATTGAAGACCATGAAGTAAAGAAAGTATGCTATTCTTGAAATTTTGTGAAGAAAAACTCCAATTCTTATTTAAAAAGAGTTGAAAGAAGAGTTCAAAATGGTATACCGTAATGCCTCTTTCGGACAAAATATCTGTTGGCTCTTAAGTGCTGTGGTAAAAGTTTTATTAAGCATTTTTGGACAGATCTTGTGTGCAGAAAAGGAGTTATTTACAATTTAATACTTTGCAAAATCTTTATTTGAAAAAATGTACATTGCCAGAAAATAACGATGTCGAGGAAGTTCGAACTGTAATAAAATGTTAATATTTAATATGTAATAAAATATTTATCTATTTTCCAGGTGATCTGATTCATATAATATCATTTTCTGTGAGTATGTTTCATTTTTTTCATGTATAATCATTTTACCCCACACCATGAGGTAAATTGATTATAATAACAAGCCAAAAAGAATTAATGATCAGTTTTAATGTTTGTAAAAGAAAAAAACAAAAATTTGTAGTTACTGTCAGATAGTGCAATGTAAAATATTTGTCAAAAAATTTTAAATATGTTGTATCATTTTAGATGTGTAGCTTAGTAAAGTTGAAAATAACTAAATTTATGGTCATTTTTACCCCACCCGACCCTACAATCGGCGTTCTTTGTCGGCACGCCGGCCTAGATCTCGGTGCCGGCGCAGACGTCTACCGTTGCCACCGAGACTCGACCATGGCCACCGAGACCTGAGTCTCGGTAGCAACGGTTCATCGCCGCCTTCTGCCTGTGACGTGACGTCACAAACCAGCGATCTGGCCTTGAGTCGCATCGTTTCGGCTCGAGGGAGACGTAACTATCGCCATCTAGCTCTGGCGGAAAGTCCACTAGCAGAAAAGCAAACCGTACAGGGGCAAGGATGCTCTCGGCTTTCCTCTCCGCTCAACTCGCGCATGCGTACTAATCATTGCGAGGTCTTCCGCGCGATTCCCTCCGTCCTAGAGATGGGCGGTTCGACTCATTTTACTGATTCGAATCTCAACTCACTCACTACTTCGATGATTCGAATCACTGATTCGAATCATGAATCAATAAAACAACTAAAGAAATTTTCCCTCTCTCTGCGCCGAAAGCCGTACTATTTAAACACCCTTCACCCATTCATCGGGTTCCTTCTCCGCTGAGTTCTCGGACAGCTAGCATCTCTCTCTCCTTTTGCTGAGGGACGGTTTGTAGGCTTTGAAGATGCCGTCGTAGGGCGGTTCAAGTAAAACTAGTGTTTAAACTGCCCGAAATGAAAATATAGGAGAGCTTCGTATGACCCCCTGGGCCTGTAAGATTAAAAGGTTAAGTTTGGTGTCAAAGCATTCGAAATTTTATACAACGATGTGGATTCCTAAGGGGGAGTCGAGAATCAATAAAAACGCGCTCCGATGGATAGTTTCCGAGATATACGTTAATTAATTATGGTAATTAGACTAATTAACCATGATTGAGGCTTAAAAGGACTGCAAATATGTAGAAATTGGCTCTGGGATGGTTTCCAGGCTTTGGAGATGCTGCCGGAGGAGCCTAGTGTTTAAAATGCCCAAATTGAAAATATAGGGGAGCTTCGTATGACCCCCTGGGCCTGTAAGATTAAAAGGTTAAGTTTGGTGTCAAAGCATTCGAAATTTTAAGTATCGGGGGGGGGGGGTATTGAGTCTAGGGGGGGTCGAGAATCAATAAAAACGCGCTCCGGTGGATAGTTTCCGAGATATACGTTAATTAATTATGGTAATTAGACTAATAAACCATGGAGCTGTTTTTTCCGCGATCCGGCATCGTCATCAACGGAGAGAAATCAGTAGCAAAAGCATCAGAAGCTGGTATTGATCTCAGGATTTTCTTATC
>JAWZYV010004707.1:0-11929 GCA_038373885.1 Cheiracanthium punctorium | reverse complement strand
CTAAGTTTAAAACCTAATCTTATAATTTAATAATAATATCATGAAAATAAAAACTATTATATTAATTCAAGTGATCTAATTCAATTAAAAAGATCAAATTGCCATAAGATAACAACATAATAAACTTCTAAAGACCTTATAAAAAAATTAAATTATGACCTCGATGTCAAATTAAATAACCTAAATTAAGCAAAGAAATAAAAGGAAGTCGATCGACTTCTCAAAAACTACATGATTTGAATCCAGAGAGTATAAACCAAATCAATTTATATCTTCTAAAATTTCTCTTACAATACAAAAAGGACTAAAAAGCTAATTACATTATTTATCAAAAGTTACACATTTATAAAAAAATTATATGTCATAAAACATTTATGTATATATATATATATATGTATATTTTAATTATTAATAATAAACATTTTATATAGTCATAAAACATTTATGTATATATATATGTATATTTTAATTATTAATAATAAACATTTTATATATGTTATAAAACATTTATGTATATATGCTCCTATAACAATTACTTCTAAAAGAAGTGATAGAGCATGGAGGGAAAAGGTACTTAATATAACTACGTAATTATGTAAATAAATATCTAACATTTAAATGTAGTAGTTCTACGGAGGTCTTTGTGGACCTCCTAGAACTACATTATTTAATTAATTCATTTTTATATATTAAATAAATAAACAAAAGCAAATAAATGATAAATAATATTAATTATTACTTATATATAAAAGACAAAGATTTAATCAAATGACATAGTAGAGTCATCTATGGGTAGTATTGGAGGCCCCTTTTTGGGGGCCAGGGGCCTCCAAAACTACCATAGGATACATTAACAATTTTTAAAATGTAATAATTTTTAGTTTGCCAACATATTAGGAAACATTAAAAATTTACTTAAAATTAATTAAATAATGGGATCAAATAATAAATGGATACCTTAAAAAAACTTATGGTATAAATTACATATGTATATATGCTCCTATAACAATTACTTCAAATGAAATGATAGAGCATAGGAGGAAATAAATATTTATACTAATTGTTGTAACTCATATCTATAATATAAAAGGATTGTAATTCTAGGAGGTCTTTGTGGACCTCCTAGAACTACAATCATTATATATCATAATAATTTGTTATATTAATAATGTTTTAGTATTTTTCTAGGAAAAAAAAGATAATTATGGGAAAAATTTTATAGAACATGCATTTTTTATATATATAAATCCTTACGGATTTATAGCCATTTTAATTTCCAACGCGTTGGAAATTAAAACGGATACCTTTCAAAAACTTTGGGTATAAATTTTTGATGGCGGCCTAAAAATCGAATCTCTTGCTTTTAAAAAAAAACAACAATTTCTGTACGGGGGGGGGTAAAATTGCAAAATTTTTACAAAAAACAGAAAATTACAAATATTTTAACTTTTATACATTATTAATTTTTTATTAATTCTTTATAAATTTACAAAATTTATGTTTTTACTTAAACTAATTAGAAAGACCTAAGTTTAAAACCTAATCTTATAATTTAATAATAATATCATGAAAATAAAAACTATTATATTAATTCAAGTGATCTAATTCAATTAAAAAGATCAAATTGCCATAAGATAACAACATAATAAACTTCTAAAGACCTTATAAAAAAATTAAATTATGACCTCGATGTCAAATTAAATAACCTAAATTAAGCAAAGAAATAAAAGGAAGTCGATCGACTTCTCAAAAACTACATGATTTGAATCCAGAGAGTATAAACCAAATCAATTTATATCTTCTAAAATTTCTCTTACAATACAAAAAGGACTAAAAAGCTAATTACATTATTTATCAAAAGTTACACATTTATAAAAAAATTATATGTCATAAAACATTTATGTATATATATATATATATATGTATATTTTAATTATTAATAATAAACATTTTATATAGTCATAAAACATTTATGTATATGTATATATGTATATTTTAATTATTAATAATAAACATTTTATATATGTTATAAAACATTTATGTATATATGCTCCTATAACAATTACTTCTAAAAGAAGTGATAGAGCATGGAGGGAAAAGGTACTTAATATAACTACGTAATTATGTAAATAAATATCTAACATTTAAATGTAGTAGTTCTACGGAGGTCTTTGTGGACCTCCTAGAACTACATTATTTAATTAATTCATTTTTATATATTAAATAAATAAACAAAAGCAAATAAATGATAAATAATATTAATTATTACTTATATATAAAAGACAAAGATTTAATCAAATGACATAGTAGAGTCATCTATGGGTAGTATTGGAGGCCCCTTTTTGGGGGCCAGGGGCCTCCAAAACTACCATAGGATACATTAACAATTTTTAAAATGTAATAATTTTTAGTTTGCCAACATATTAGGAAACATTAAAAATTTACTTAAAATTAATTAAATAATGGGATCAAATAATAAATGGATACCTTAAAAAAACTTATGGTATAAATTACATATGTATATATGCTCCTATAACAATTACTTCAAATGAAATGATAGAGCATAGGAGGAAATAAATATTTATACTAATTGTTGTAACTCATATCTATAATATAAAAGGATTGTAATTCTAGGAGGTCTTTGTGGACCTCCTAGAACTACAATCATTATATATCATAATAATTTGTTATATTAATAATGTTTTAGTATTTTTCTAGGAAAAAAAAGATAATTATGGGAAAAATTTTATAGAACATGCATTTTTTATATATATAAATCCTTACGGATTTATAGCCATTTTAATTTCCAACGCGTTGGAAATTAAAACGGATACCTTTCAAAAACTTTGGGTATAAATTTTTGATGGCGGCCTAAAAATCGAATCTCTTGCTTTTAAAAAAAAACAACAATTTCTGTACGGGGGGGGGTAAAATTGCAAAATTTTTACAAAAAACAGAAAATTACAAATATTTTAACTTTTATACATTATTAATTTTTTATTAATTCTTTATAAATTTACAAAATTTATGTTTTTACTTAAACTAATTAGAAAGACCTAAGTTTAAAACCTAATCTTATAATTTAATAATAATATCATGAAAATAAAAACTATTATATTAATTCAAGTGATCTAATTCAATTAAAAAGATCAAATTGCCATAAGATAACAACATAATAAACTTCTAAAGACCTTATAAAAAAATTAAATTATGACCTCGATGTCAAATTAAATAACCTAAATTAAGCAAAGAAATAAAAGGAAGTCGATCGACTTCTCAAAAACTACATGATTTGAATCCAGAGAGTATAAACCAAATCAATTTATATCTTCTAAAATTTCTCTTACAATACAAAAAGGACTAAAAAGCTAATTACATTATTTATCAAAAGTTACACATTTATAAAAAAATTATATGTCATAAAACATTTATGTATATATATATATATGTATATTTTAATTATTAATAATAAACATTTTATATAGTCATAAAACATTTATGTATATATATATATATGTATATTTTAATTATTAATAATAAACATTTTATATATGTTATAAAACATTTATGTATATATGCTCCTATAACAATTACTTCTAAAAGAAGTGATAGAGCATGGAGGGAAAAGGTACTTAATATAACTACGTAATTATGTAAATAAATATCTAACATTTAAATGTAGTAGTTCTACGGAGGTCTTTGTGGACCTCCTAGAACTACATTATTTAATTAATTCATTTTTATATATTAAATAAATAAACAAAAGCAAATAAATGATAAATAATATTAATTATTACTTATATATAAAAGACAAAGATTTAATCAAATGACATAGTAGAGTCATCTATGGGTAGTATTGGAGGCCCCTTTTTGGGGGCCAGGGCCTCCAAAACTACCATAGGATACATTAACAATTTTTAAAATGTAATAATTTTTAGTTTGCCAACATATTAGGAAACATTAAAAATTTACTTAAAATTAATTAAATAATGGGATCAAATAATAAATGGATACCTTAAAAAAACTTATGGTATAAATTACATATGTATATATGCTCCTATAACAATTACTTCAAATGAAATGATAGAGCATAGGAGGAAATAAATATTTATACTAATTGTTGTAACTCATATCTATAATATAAAAGGATTGTAATTCTAGGAGGTCTTTGTGGACCTCCTAGAACTACAATCATTATATATCATAATAATTTGTTATATTAATAATGTTTTAGTATTTTTCTAGGAAAAAAAAGATAATTATGGGAAAAATTTTATAGAACATGCATTTTTTATATATATAAATCCTTACGGATTTATAGCCATTTTAATTTCCAACGCGTTGGAAATTAAAACGGATACCTTTCAAAAACTTTGGGTATAAATTTTTGATGGCGGCCTAAAAATCGAATCTCTTGCTTTTAAAAAAAAACAACAATTTCTGTACGGGGGGGGGTAAAATTGCTAAATTTTTACAAAAAACAGAAAATTACTACAAGTAGTGTAAAAAGACACATAAAAATTTGATTTTTAAAGAAATGAAATCATTCTGTAGTATAAAAATAAGGTAAACTATATGTTACATTAATATTAGGATCCAAAAATAATTTACTCTTAATAACACTTATAAATATTTATAATATTAAAGATAATTATATTATAAATAAACAAACTAACGTGCCAGCAGTTGCGGTTATACATTATATAAATTCATATATATTTATATTAAACAATTAATATAATTCAAAAATTTACTTTCAAGTGAAATTGAATAAATTTATACTTTAAATAATATTAAATTTAAAACTAAAACTAAAAATAGGATTAGATACCCTAGTATCTTTAGATAATTAAAGGTAGTAAATAAATTAAAACCTACTTACAACGGCGGCTTTTACCTTTATTAGAGGAATCTGTTTTATAATCGAAAATACACGATAAATTTAACTTAATTTAATAATTTATATATCACCATCAAGAATTAATACAAATAATTATTCAAAATAAAAAATAAAAAGTTAGGTCAAGGTTTAATCTACAAATAAGTCTAAAATGGATTACAATAAAAATATTTAAGGAATAAAACTAAAACTTTTTAAGAAAAAGGATTTATAAGTAATATATTAATATTATTATTATATGAATAAAGATCGTCAAGTGCACATATCGCCCGTCACCCTTATCTCAAGATAAGGTAAGTCGTAACACAGTTAATATTTTGGAAAAAGTATTAAGGAATAAAAAGCTTTTACAGCATTTCACTTACACTGAAAATAACTAAAAATAATAAATCCTTATTAAAATTTACTAAAAATAAATATTCAATTAATTTAAATAAACATTAAAATTTAACTGAAAAGATAAATTAATTATTAAAAAGAAAAACAATTTTCCTTTTGTATCAGGAACAAATTATTACACTTAATAATAATAATTTCTCGAAAAGAAATGATCTATTATTTTTAAACAATTTTTGTTTCATAAAACTAATTTAATTAATAATAGTTATTAAACATATCCGAATTTCTTAATATCTAGTTTTCTAAAAAAACAAACAATACTAATACATAATAAAATAAATTATTATAATTATTAAATAAAATCAAATAAAAAAAAAGAACTAATAGTATCCAAAATGTTTAATAACCATTTTTTGTTTAATTATAATACCAACATTAGAATTACATTACAAAAATAATAATAATATCTATATAAATAAATTATTAATTTAATTAAATTAATTCACCTATAACTGAATGACTGTTTATCAAAAACATTTCTAATAGAATAATTATTATTAGTAAAATCTGCTCAATGATAATTAAATAGCCGCAGAATCTGTGCTAAGGTAGCATAATAATTTGTTTTTTAAATAAAGACTAGAATAAAAGATTTTACATTCCAGTTAATTTATTTAATATTACAATTTTAAATTTTTTTAAATGTAAAAAAACATTTATAAATAAGTTAGACAATAAGACCCCGTTGAATTTTATCATTATTTAACTGGGGCAGTTAATTAATTAAAATTTTAATAAATATAATTAAAAATTGATCTAATTCAATTAAAAAGATCAAATTACCATGGGGATAACAGCATAATAAATTTTCAAAGACCTTATAAAAAAATTAGATTATGACCTCGATGTTGAATTAATAACCTAAATTAAGCAAAAGAAATAAAAGGAAGTCTGTTCGACTTTTCAAAAATTACATGATTTGAGTTCAGACCGGTGTAAACCAGGTCGGTTTATATCTTCTAGAATTTTTTTTACAGTACGAAAGGACCTAAAAAGCTAATTACATTATTTATTTGGCAGATCAATGCATTAGAATTAGAATCTAAATAAAGTAAAATTACCTTTATTATAAATTATATAATTATTACAATCAGAATCTTAATCAGAGTAGCTTTCTATACAATTTTAGAACGAAAGATTCTAAGATACATACAAATTCGAAAAGGGCCTAATAAAGTAGGATTTATAGGACTATTACAACCATTCAGAGATGCTTTAAAACTCTTTAACAAAAACCTTTCATATTCAGAAATAATAAATATATTATTATCAATTTCTACACCAGCTATATCCTTATTAATCTCTATATTAATTATCCCTATTATTAATTTTAATAATTTTTCAATATATGACAATAAACATAATATCTTATTATTTTTTATTATTTCAAGAATGGCTGTATATATTATTTTAATTATTGGATGATCTACTAATTCAAAATATAGAAATTTAGGATCAATCCGAAGTGTAGCTCAAATAATTTCATATGAAGTATCATTCTTTATAATTTTACTATTTATTTCTATCTTAGCATTCTCTTATTCATTCCATGAAATAATATTATCTCAGAATATATTAATATTTTTCATTGGAAATATTAGACTATTTATTATATGAATTACATCCTGTTTAGCAGAAACTAATCGAGCACCATTTGATTTCGCCGAAGGTGAATCTGAATTAGTATCAGGATTCAATGTAGAATATATAGGGGGATGATTTGCCTTAATTTTTCTTGCAGAATATATAAGAATAATTGTATTAAGAATAATTACAACTATCATATTTTTTACATTCCCTAAAATATTAATATCCCCTATTATTCTTATCATTATTACTATTACATTACTATGAGTACGAGCAACTTATCCACGATTTCGATATGATTTACTAATGAATCTAAGATGAAAAATATTTTTACCTGTATCATTATTTATCGTTATTATTCCTATAAACCTTTTATTTTCATTTATATAATATTATATAATTAATAAATTATGTTTTTACTTAAACTAATTAGAAAGACTTTAAAGTATAAACTTAATAACTGCTTTCAAAACAATTAATATTAAAATCACAATATAATAAAATCTTGAACCTTATATACCATTCAAAATACAAATAATATAAAAAAATATATAAATCTAAAAAATATTCCTACAACCATATAAGGTAATTCAACAACACAAGCTCCAATTCAAGTCAATAATAATCAATTAACTACATATAATCAATATATATATTTTATATAATAATACATTATTATTCTACGAAATTTATGTACAAGAAAAAAAGGAATAAAATAAAGAATCATTACAGATATAATCAAAGCAAAAACCCCTCCAACCTTGCTAGGAATAGATCGTAAAATAGTATAAGCAAATAAAAAATATCATTCAGGTTGAATATGGACAGGAGTTACTAAAGGATCAGAAGAAATAAAATTTTCCACATCCATAAATATATAAGGATATAATATACATAAAAAGAAAAAAAATATAAAAAAAAACAAAAAAACCATAAAAATCCCTTACTCTAAAATAAGGGTGAAAATAAACCCTATCATAATCTCTTGAAACTCCTACAGGATTTCTAGATCCCGTCTCATGAAGAAAAAACAAATGCAATAATACTATAAATAAAACAATAAAAGGTAAAATAAAATGAAAAGCAAAAAAACGTGTTAAAGTAGGATTTCCTACAGCAAAACCTCCTCAAACTCATTCTACTAATATTACACCTATATAAGGAATTGCAGACAATAAATTAGTAATAACAGTAGCTGCCCAAAAAGATATCTGACCTCAAGGTAATACATAACCTAAAAAAGCTGCTGCTATTGATAATAATAAAATAGTCACCCCACTTAATCAAGTTTTCTTAAAATAATAAGATCTATAGTAAAGTCCACGACCAATATGAATATATATTAATAAAAAAAATATTCTAGCCCCATTAGCATGGATTCTACGAATTAATCAACCATAATTTACATCTCGTATTATATGAATAATTACATCAAAGGATAAATTTACATCACCTCTAAAATGAAAAGATAAAAATAAACCAGACAAAATCTGAATTATTAAAAATAACCCTAATAAAGATCCGAAATTTCAAAAATATCTTAATCTAGAAGGTGATGGTAAATCTACAAGAGAACCTCTTACAATTCCTAATAACTTATCCTTCCTACGAACTGTAATAAAAATTAATCATAATTTAATCTATCAAATTAACCCTTTACTCAGGCACCTAAATAAATTCGAATAGAACCCTCATCTATTGAACTCAATCATACTACTACTAATATTATAATTAACAAAAATACCACTATAAAAATAGTAAAAACTCTAAAATATGATAACCACAAAGATAAACTTATATGAAAAAAATCAAATTTATAAAAAAATACTTCAAAACCTAATATTAATATTACTAAAATTAATAAAACATAAAAAACATTATAACTTTCAAATCTTTCATTAGGAATTAATCTAACTATATAAGTAAATACTACTATTATTCCTCTTAACATCACTATTACTAATAAATATCCAAACCAATAACCTGATAAAATATTATATATTATCATAGAATATAAAATTACAATTAATATTAATATACTAACTATTAATATTGGTTGAACTCTAATAATAAATATAATTCCAAACAAAAATAATATTATTTCCAAAAGTTCTAATTAATTTATTAAAATATCTACTTTGGATGTAGAAAAAACATAAATTAATTCAATACTTACAATAATTATATTTAGAATAATAAGAACATGTTGATGACGAAAAAATATCATTATAATATTATTAAGATTAGAACTTTTAATCCTATCTATATTCTCAATATTATCTATTTACTTAGACATATCATCTAATACATCTCTACTTATTATATTAGTAATTATAGTTAGAGGTTCTAGAATAGGTCTAAGACTAATAATTTCAATATCACATTCACACAAATCATCTAATTCAATATATATTAATATGTTAACTTTTGACAAAAATAATTGTAGTATCTATAATATCTATTATTATAATCAAATCATTACCCATAATAATTATAATTTTATTTATTATAAAAATATTTATATCTTATAATATTTGTAATTATTCTAACTTATATATTATTAATAATAAAATAACTACAGACATAATCTCAATAATTATATTAATACTAACTATTATTACAATCATACTAATTTTAATCTCCTCATCAAATTTCAAAAGAATTACATCTACTATTACACCTATATTCTTAATACTAATAATAATATTTATAATAAGAAATGTAATAAACTTTTACATTTTATTTGAATTAATCTTAATTCCAACTTTAATTTTAATTACAATACAAGGAATACAATCAGAACGAATTCAAGCAAGAATTTATTTAATAATTTATACTATTACAGCATCATTACCACTTCTTACCAGAATCATTATAATAAAAGCTAACCTTTCATTTACAATTCTAAACATTTTAATATTCAAATTTAACATAATTATTTTTTTCCTAATAGCATTTCTAATTAAATCTCCAATATATTTATTTCACTTATGATTACCAAAAGCACATGTAGAAGCACCACTCGAAGGATCAATAGTACTTGCAGCAATTCTATTAAAAATAGGAGGATATGGATTAATTCGATTCATACCTTTATGTTTAAAATCAATTAGAAAAATTAACTATTGAATTATTAGAATTTCATTAATTGGTGCAACAGCCACAAGTATAAGATGTATCCGACAACAAGATATAAAAGCTATAATTGCTTACTCCTCCATCGCTCATATAGGATTTGTATTAATAGGAATTTTCTCATTAAATTACAATGGATTAATAGGAGCTATTATTATAATAGTAGCACATGGTTTATCCTCATCAGCACTTTTCTTCCTAGTCAATGATATTTATTTTAAATATCACACCCGAAATTTAATACTACTTAAAGGATTAATAATCATTTTCCCAAATATAGTATTTTGATGATCAATATTTATAGCTATTAATATTTCAGCTCCTCCTACAATCAATACTTTTAGAGAAATCTTATTAATATCATCAATAATAATATGATCTAACCAAACAATCATTGTAATATTTATTATATCATTAGCTACTGCTTCATTTTCACTTTCACTCTTCATTAATATTACTCACAATAACAATAACATAAAATATTCATTCTTTAATTCAAATCAAAAAACCTTCACTTCTATATTCATGCATATAATCCCATTACTAGCTTTAATTCTTAAAATAGACTTACTTATATATTAATATATATATATATTATAATAGTTTATTAAAACAATAGTTTGTGGAACTATAATAACAAAATTATAATAATAATAATAAAATTAATCATATTAATTTCCATTATATCCTTATTAATATCAATATTTATATTAAATAATAATATATTTATTATAACAACAATTCCCATAATAAAAATTAATACATTCTCAATTTCTGCTGATATTATTATAGATTGAATATCAATACTATTTACAAGAACTGTAACATTTATTTCAAGATTAATTCTACTATTTAGAATTTACTATATTAATTCTAAAGAACATTATAAATTTATATTAATAATAATACTATTTATTTTATCTATAATTATTCTTATTTTAAGAAATAATATATTTCTTTTACTACTAGGTTGAGATGGATTAGGATTATCCTCATATGTTTTAGTAATCTACTATCAAAATTATTCATCAGCTTCCTCTGGATCCATTACATTAATTAGAAATCGAATTGGAGATATTTTAATTCTACTAGCCATAGGAATAAATATAATAATCATAAATTGATCATTTTATATTAAAAAAGAATTTTCATATTTGCCTATATTATTTATAATTTTAGCTGCTTGCTCTAAAAGAGCACAATTCCCATTCTCAGCATGATTACCTATAGCAATAGCTGCACCAACTCCAATTTCAGCTTTAGTTCACTCATCAACTTTAGTAACAGCAGGAGTGTATATACTACTACGTATTTTATCAAATCACACTAATTTATCTATGATATTAATAATAATTGCAACCATAACTACTATCTATGCTAGAATAACAGCCTGTTGAGAACAAGATTTAAAAAAAATTATTGCATATTCAACACTAAGACAAATCGCCATAATAATATTTGCAATTTCAATAAACAATTTAATATTAGCCTTCTTACATTTAATTATTCATGCTCTATTTAAATCAACAATATTTATATGTGCAGGAACCATAATCCATGAATCTATATATCAAGATATACGAATAATAGGAATAAATATAAAATCTATACACATTCCATCATCAACCCTAGGAATTACATCAACAGCTTTAATAGGAATCCCATTCATATCAGGATTTTTTTCAAAAGACTCTATTATTGAAAATATGATTTCATCAAACATCAACTGTTTACTATCATTTTTAATAATTATATCAATTGGAATAACAGCATCATACTCTATTCGAATAATTACTATTTCAAATAAATGAACTACAAAATCACACCCTAATTTATATAATCATATTACTACTCCTTCAATTATTCCTATAATAATTTTAGGACCATTATCAATTTCCGCCGGCTCGA